>OLKM01003933.1:0-27633 GCA_900291075.1 Melanogrammus aeglefinus | reverse complement strand
CTGGGTCAGTCTCTGGATAACCCTCTCTAAGCGATCAGCATAGACATCCTACGTTTAGACCATATCACAAAATTTCGTTTTATCCTCTATAAGGATGTGGTTCCCCGAAATGGCCTCTTAAGGAATTCCTTCCTTATAGGAACCGCCTCCTTACGTCGTTCGTAAACGGAAGCTGTCGCAGAAAAAGAACGTGCCTTGAAATCCGATAGCTCAAGAGATCGAGTTTTCACGTTCAATGCCCGCAGGTTTGCATGACAGCGTTCTAAACTCAAAATATATTTGGAAGTCTCTGCAAATCAAAACCATTGCTTTGGAAATCCTTCTGGTATGCTAATCATTTAAAGAAACCATGGGCGACATGGCGTCGCCTTACAATGATTAAGAAAAAAATAGAGAAAAACATATATTTTCCGGAAATTACCAGACAAACTAAATTTTGAATAGTTTTAGCTTTATTGTATACGATACTGTTTCCGGCGCTGAGACTTGCTTTGGCTTTTTTGTTAAGCTTGTAGGAGTCCTGTGTTCAGGCTTTGCGAACCAAAACCGCCAGTGTGTGTTTTGTCAGGTGAAAGGCTAAGTGTAAATGTAATGTAACATAAACATGTTATTTGTAACAGTCACATTTAAAAAACAACACGTTGACGGGCAAAGTGCTACATTTGAGTCGAGAAATTCAGCAACAATAAGTAATATATAATCAATCTACAGGCAATGAAGTAATTGGCTAGCCGTTGCCACAGCACATGCAATAAATGCAATCGTACAAATGCGCACGATCAAGGCCTAGACTAAAAAATGTGATAAAGATGAGGAAAAAGCAAGGTTATGGAACGATGAAATTTAAAGGCAATTAGAGTAGCAGGATGGGTTCTGTTTTTAAGATTTAGATTTAAAACCTAGGCTACAGAGGGGGGACATTTAGATATGCAGTGGCAAGCTGTTCCGCATAGTTTTAGGGCAACAGCAAGCAAATGCCCCTATCACCTCCTCTACAGCTTGTGTGTTAGTTTTGGGAACAGCCAGTAAAGTGGCAGGTCAGAGGTGCTGAGACCTCTCTTATGGGAGCTTATGTTGATTAGTATACAAGTCAGATAGGGGGCATGGGGCATTTCCATTTAAGGCATTTAAATGTCAGTAAGCGAGCACCTTAGATGATGTATTCTGCTGTGAACAGGGAGCCACTGGAGGGACTAAGATGGGGGAAATATGTGTCACCCTTACGGGTGACGCGTTCGTGGGCCAGCTGCAGCATTTTTGTTAACTACTGTAAGCGAGAGAGGGTGGCTTTGTTGAGACCAACATATAGGGGAATTACAGTAGTCCAGCCTGGTAGCTCCAAATGCATGAAATTACTCACACATTATCAGAAAAGGCTTTAGTAGAAATATCTCATCAACTGAAAGAAACTTGATTTTACAACAACGACGTAACCTTTTTGTCAAAAGTAAGATTAGTATCCAGTATTAACAACCGAACGCTTCTTATTATTGGACTTGACAAATGGGGTTGAGGGTGCTTCAGTCCATATACCATTAGGGGTTATAGGTAGTAACCTGGTCCTAATAATAGGACCTCTGTTTGCTGCTCATTGAAGTCAAAAATGTGAGGCCATCCAACTTTGACATCCTCCCTCAGACAGGTTTAAGAGACATTTAAAGAAGTCCCATGAACATGCTATTTATAGATGCTTTTTAATATAAGTGGGCCACTAACACAGTATTCAGAGACGTTCCCTAAATCAGCCATGGTGCAGAGTTACAGCCACTCCAATCCCGTGTAACATTGAGCTTCCCCAAAATGCCGGTGTTTTGTGGTGTGCTGTAGCTATAATAGCAAATGAGGAGGAGTGAAGGACGGGTCAAGGCAGGAGGTGGGGGTGTGACCCTCGAGAGCAGCTTGCAGCACACGGTCCCATGCGTCTGTTTACTGTGGATAGTATCGCAATGGACACGCAAGGCGCACACGAGCCTTTAAGCCGTGTTCTGTAAATATTACTGCGAACACACACGGGAGTCCTGGAGCTCTATATTCTAAATAATATCATATTATACATAGATATCTATATCATATGATATACTATTATCACGGCCAAAAGCTGTTGTGAGCGATATTATGGAATCTCAAGACGAGCCGCGGTGGGTCTCTTCCGACGTTCCTGGGTTCTTCCTTGTCCACATCAATCTGATGTAGACTGAACTGCCAACATGGAGGAGAAAAGGGATTGGTTGCCTGGAGCAGCGGTTTAGGCACCTCGCTCCAGCGCCGAGGCGGTGGTTCCCTCGCACAGCGGGAAGCGGGCTCAAGCGGGAGACATTCCGCGGCCCCACAATCCCTTTCTCCTACATGTCGTGGTTCAATGTCCTTGAGGGAGTCAATAGCCAAAGTTCTTTTCCGCCCAATTCATTCTCAACCATGGCTGAGATAACCCACAACTATGCGAGTCTCGTTGTAGAAATACCAGAGACGAGAGTCCGACGTGTTATGTCGGCATAACACCCCAAAAGAAGAATGGTTATCCAAATAACAAGGAAGTGTACAACACTTGTGTTACAGTCCTGGAGCTCTATCTAAAATAATATCATACTAAATACATAGATATCTATATCATAAATAATACATATTATCACGGCAAAAAGCTGTGTGCGCCTCCAAACGATATTATGAATCACAACGGCTTTTGTCCGGGTTCTCCGGAAGTCTCCTGGTTCTTTCACTTATCACATCAATTCTGAAGTAGAATCTGAACCCGTGCCCTGGCTGCTGCCGGCTGCCCGGGCTGTAGTGGCCTTCCGCGGCGGTGGTGCCTCGCGGGCGGCAACCGGCGGCAAGTCGCAGTTCATGTACTTCAGGGAGTCAAAACCAAAGTTCCTTTTCCCCAATTCCTTCTCAACCGTGGCTGAGATAACCCCCACTACAGTCTCTTTTGTGGAAATACCAAGAGACGTCAAAGACCCGACAGCAAACACTTGCATTACAGTGTTGCGTAATCACACATGTGGCGCTTGAACGGTCGTGTTTCATTGGCGGGCCAAATTCTCTGGGCGGGCAAGGCAGAGAAAGGGGAGGAGCTTAGATCCTTCATGACGACATATGGGACCACACTCCAAATCAGCGCGCTTGAGCCTCTGTTTTCTTCAAGGCCAAGCAGAACACCTAGTGCTCGTTTTACACGGAAACGCAAGTTTTAGCCCCTGAGGGACCATAGGCAGGCTAGGGGAACTCAATATTTATGGTTTAAAAAACCTCATAAAGTGAGATTTTCATGCATGGGACTTTAATTGTGGTGGAATTTTTGTCCTTTCAGAGGTATGTAAATTTGTGTGTTGTCAGCATAGCATATGGAATGGAAGATGCCATATATTTACGGAAAATGGAGCCTAGCGGAAGCAATGTATAAAGGGCAAAATAGGCTGGGTGCAAGAATAGAGCCCTGGGGAAACACCACATGATAGAGGTGATGAAGATGGATTTAAAGTCTCCAGGGCTGACAGAAAGGGTTTCTATCCGATAGGTAGGATCTGAACCATTTCATAGCAGTACCTTTAATACCGCGACACATGCTCAAAGACGGTTAAGTGTGGGAAGAGTCCGCAGCTGAGCCTCTTCCATCGGCAGGGCCGTGAACAGTCCAGTGCAGGCAAGGGTGGACGCACTGCGCTGGTTGGGCATGTGGGGGGTCCTGCGGCGGATGAGGATGTTAGCCTTCTCAAGGGGATAGAGGCGGTGGTTGAAGAAAAAGTATTTTCGACCACTTAGTATAAATTTCCTTAATTTAGAAGACAGTTTTGTTCATTTTTGTTTTGTAAAAGAAATACAATATTTTTCTTAAAGTTTGCACGTTTTTGAAAATTATTGGAAGCGAGTCGAGCTGGACCTTGCCTTGCTGTACCCACGGCTAGGGATGGGCGATATGGCCTAAAATCCATATTGCGATATACATTGCAGCCTATTGCGATAACGATATATATCATGAATATAAAAAATTCATAAAATACCATTTCAAAACAGGTTACTTAGACCCTAAGGAAAGCCAAACTGCTAAATGTATTACAAAAAAAAGAGGTATATAGTATGTCGTTTGGAGAACATTTATTGTGCAACACTGTAATCATTCAAGAATAAATGTTGCAGATAATTAAAAATTCAAGCACCAAAGCTGCAGAGACTTTAACAAAGAAAAGCGTCAAGTAATTGGGTTTCTTTTCCTATAGTGGCAAACACACTGTAAAAAGCGCACTACACTAAGTCCTTAAATGCCACCCCAGATGCAGAGAACAGGAAAAACGTGTCTCTTTTTTAGATTAAGGAACAGACAACTGTACGCTGACAATTAGGGATGGGGTATGATTAATTGATGATCAAATTCATTGATTGTTAGAGAATTGTGTCGATCACGGTGATATTTTTTATCGATCAAAACGGAGGTTGTTGTTCCATAGTGTGGAGAGCGGAACAGCCCCAAGGCCGTTGCTTGTCTGTATAATTACACCGATTGTCTTTTTTGAATTGATTCCTTGTGTTTAGTGCGCACTAAACGAGTTTGGTCCATTGGGTGCGGACATTCTGGCTGTTGCGAATACAAACCATCAAACCTCGGGAACGGACCGAAACAGGCCGGTCCGAGCCCACAGCCGGAGAGTTGGTCTCGGATTCGCTTGAGATGTGAAAGCGAACACACCCTCGGTCCGATCAAGTTCTAAAAATCATACGCCTCTTTGGACGTAACAGGCACCCGCGTCAGGCGCGCGCGCATGTATATAAGAATCATTGTTTGATTAGCGGTAACTCCAAGATTAGCAGCACGTTGTCGGACCGTCGGTGAAAATGAGTCGTGGCTCAACATGGAGCAAAGAGACGGAACATCTATTGGATATATATGGGTCCGATATCCAAAAAGACTCCCGTCTCCTCTTTGCTCCATGTTGAGCCACGACTCAATTTCACCCGACGGGGCCGACCAACAGCCAATAAAAAGTATGCTGGAAAATATAGATAAAAATGCGATGCATTTTTAACACATTCCGAGTAGGCTAAGGATGAGGGAGAAGGAGATTTGGACCGGTGTTCGCAGATCATGACGCTGGATAATCCATGATTTGTTAACTTTCACAGCCGCTCTTTCTCCCCCTCTTTTCGTTTTTTCTCTTTAACGTCTTCACCCCGCCCAGACCTTTTTGTCCAATGATTTAACGTTCTTTTGCGCACACATGCAGGTTTGTTTAACAATTCTCTGGCACTGTTGCGAAAATAGCAATGTGAAATGGAACCGTCACACAACCAAAAATTAAAAAAAACATTTTTTTGCGTCAACATGTCATTATCGTGATAGCTCGATATAATTAAAATCACTATCGTCGGGCTATCTTTTTATCGTTCATAATCGTATGTCGTTTATATCGCGCATTACTACCCACGGCCTCAAACAAAGAGTAGCTGAGGACAACATCCTTAACTAAAACATGACGTTTTATTTGGCATCAATTTGCTATGGATGCAAACTGTTTCCCCCAAACCTTCCTTAAAGGCTTCTTAAACGACCATCATTCGTAAACTCTCCTTTAAGTTTCTTCGCGTGTTTCCCAAAAACGTTCTTTGCTGTTGGGTTGGTGTGGATCCTGAAGTGCTCGTAGAACCTTCTTAGCTCTACTATAGTGATGGTTCAGCTCCTGACGCTAGTCGCCGCCACTGTTACCTTTAGAAAATCCCCATTGCGCCATGGAGTTGCCACATTGAAAAGTAGCTTCGTTTACATGGAAACTTCTGATCCGATTTAGATTTCTAATTAGAATAGATCTATTCCTATCATGCAGTCTGAATGTATTGTATAAATGGCATTTACAAAAGTGGTAAGCGTACGTCCGTATGTCTTCTCACGCACAATATCGATATGTTGATCTGGACTATAAATTTAAGGGATAATGCTGTACAGAACGCCGGTCATTATCGGGAAAATAAGCCCAGACAGGGCGAACCGGACCCCGGCGTGAAGTGGAGGTGTCTTGCTTCGCCCTGAAGGGTTTTATTTTCGATAATGACTGGCGACGTTCTACACATTATCCCGCTTAATACACGGCTCTTTGCCAAAACAATAACTTCACACGGTGTGTCTTTTTACAATTACCATTCGTAGCGTTGATCAGCAGAGAAATAGTCTGCCATTGACGTCGCTTAGCAACCGGACACCCTGGGGTTAATAATTTACCAGAGTACTTATCGAGTGATAAGAAAGACGTGAATAAGGCAAAAATCTACTTTCCTGGACAGCGATCTAGTTCGGTGTGCATAAAAGTACAGACGGACAAATTGCAAACTACTGAAACTGCTGATGCCATAGGCTATCTCCAAGTTAAAAAGCCGCCGCACCCACCCCAGAACATTCGGAATAGTGTCTATATGTCGGACTACAGCACCCCTTCTATTCCGCATGGAATTATATTCGGATCAGAGAATTGTATTCCGATTGTGGCGTATATATGATCACTTTGTATTCAGATTGAGCAGCTCTTCCACTTCTAATTGGATCAAAAGTGTCCATGTAAATGCGGCTAGTGTCAAAGCATGCAAAATTCTGCAAGCTATTTGTGAAATTTGCAAATTGATAAACAATTAGGCTCTAAGTGGCAAAGAGGTAGCTGCCGGCCTGTCGCCTGGCCTGAGAGTGTCCAGCATCATCTCTTCTAAGGTCGATGCCCCCCCGACCCCACGGGCCGGGTCGGGCCAATATTTCCAACCCACTATCCTGGGCGCAGGTCGGGCCTTTGATCGAGCGTTTTTTATTTTTTATTTTTATCATTGGTTTATTGGCATAATCTGAGGAAGAAATCTATGCCATAAACAGAAATAATTATAGGCCTTTATTACACGGGTTCTTCTCAATGCCGTGGAAGGTCTCCGCACTTGCATGGGTAGTAGTCCGGTGACTTTTGTCAAAACGCCAGCGTCTTCCGTTGGCTAGGCGATGTCACCGCTCTTTTTCGACAAATTATTTCTCTGCAACACTATGATGATGCTGGTGTAACGAATAAAATTATATAAAGGACACACCATGTGAAGTTATTTTTTCATTTTGGTAAGTAGCCGTGTAATAAGCGGGATAATGTATGTATAGAACGTCGCCGGTCACTATCGAAAATAAAGCCCCTTTCAGGGCGAAGCAAAGACTTCGCCTGCGGCTGTCGGTTACTGGTTGTTCGCTCTGCTCGGTCGGGGCTTGTTTTTTCGGATAATGACCCGGCGTTCATATATACATTATCCCTTACATTATACATTTAGCAGAGTAGGCCTAGTAGTAACAAATGTGTACAAAGTTACATATGTAGGCGCCTTAATTAGGGTCCGGAGTTGACGATCCGGGCTCTACGGGGCTCACAATAACATTTAATGTGTCGGGTCGGGCCGGGCTCGGACAGAACGTGCACGGGCTCGGGCCGGGTCGGGCTTGATTTTCTGGGCCCGATCTAAGCTCTAAAGACCTTACCTATTAATCACACAAGTGCCTTCTCCCCCCATCTGTGTTTAATTCTGGCACTGTGGCTCTGGGCCCAGCAACAGTTAGAACCCGGTCTCTTTCAAAAAATACTGTATATTGTATTTATTTTAAAAATCAATAATGAACAAAACTGCCTTCTTAAAGGTTGGGTATGGGATTTGCGAAACGCCAGCAGATTTTGAAAACACACAACTCAAATGGTCCTACCCCCTCTCCTTCAACGCTGACTCTGACTCCACACATTCCAAGTACATGGACACGCAATCATGCACGAGCGAACACAGATGCGCGAGAGTGAGCCTGAATCTGAATCTGCTCTTTCCTGGTTCACATCCTACCTGATGAAAGGCACCTATCAAGTGACATGGAATGGCTCCTTGTCCAAACCTTGCACGCTTGAAACTGGGGTCCCACAAGGCTCTGTACTGGGGCCTCTCTTCTGTTCTCAACTCTCTCTATACCGAATCCAGATCTCTGGGCTCTGTAATTGCGTCACACTGGCTTTCCTTATCACGGTGCTATGCTTGACGACACTCAGCTATTCTCTTCTTTCCCCTCATCGGATAAAGCCCTGATTGTGCAACACGCGCATATCGGAAATGTCTGGCGGTACGTCTGCACCTGGACTAACTGCCCATCACACCTGAGGGCTTAACCTCTACAACAAAGGAGCTCCTCCTAATCCCCAGGGAAGGATTTGCCACACACATGGACTTACTGGTCACCTGTTGAGGAACATCACTGTATCTCCTTCTTCCAAATGCCAGAAAACCTTGGGGTGTGGTATTTGGACAATCAGTTTATGCTGCACCTCACATCACTGTCGCGTGGCCCGATCCTGCAGATTTGCACTTTACCACACATCGGCAAGAAGGATCCGGCCCTTCCTCACCAAGGGAAGCAGCTCAGCTTCTAGTCCAATCACTGGTCATCTCCCCGCCTCGACTACTGCAACTCCACTCCTGGACTTCCTGCCCTCTGCAGATTAAACCTTTGCAGGCGCATCCACAACAATGCGGGCAGCGCGCGTCTCGTGTTCAACCCTACCGAAGTGTCTCCCATGTGACCACCCTCTTTTCAGGACCTCCACTGGCTCCCTGAAGTAGCTCGGCGCGTCAAATTTAAAGACGATGGTACTGGCGCTACAAGGCAGTCGATGGAACTGCCCCTGCCCTACTCCAAGCATTGCTAAAGGCCACATCACACCAGCTCGATCCCGATCCTTCCGCTCAACTACCTCAGCTGGACGTCTGGTGACGCCATCTCATCGCTAAGAGCTTAGCAAAAGTCGTTGAGCAAAGTCACAACTCTTCTTCGGTTTTGGGACCTCAGTGGTGGGAACAAGCTCCCTGCCGTTCTCAGGGACCGCAGAGAGTCGCTCACTATCTTCCGAAAAAGACTCAAGACTCACCTGTTCAGAGTCCACCTCGACTCTGCATAGCCCCCCTCCCCCCTCTGGCCACCATTGTACACTGTATTGTGTTGTGTTGTATTGTATTATAGTACTTAACTGTGTATCAACTGCAGTAGCTGCTATCATAGACCGCGGAACCGGCCGGGCCAGGGGGGCCGTGGCCCGGGTAACTTTTTGAAATGATTATTAAAAAAATAAATGAATGTTGGCCTGCAAGTTTTTTTTCAACTCAAAACCTGTCGACAAGATCAAACTTAAACACAACCCATGCTGTAATAATTTAATCAAGCGTATTTCTAAACCAATATGTTCACGTCACACGTCATGTAGAGATGTTGCAATTGAAGAAAATGTCGACTCTACTGCGCAGCACTGAAAAACTCGCGCACGAATACGGCAGTAGACAATGTTACTGTTGTAGACTGCCAGAGATGTTCCGCCCGCGTGGATTGGAATCTATCAAAATGAAAAGGCACGAGATGACTTTTTTGAATATCTTCAATAGGAAAACCAATTAAAAACCGCGCGTTTTCCATTACTTGCTGGGACAGCTGTACCCAAATTTCAACTGTGGACCACGACCACCATATGCATACAGAGATGAATGTTTTTCATCTCACTACGTATATCGTAACAAAACCTAAGCTGAGGCTAGCCATGGGAACTGCTCACAGTAGTGCTAGCAGGATTCTTCAACGCTTCATCACACGCACAACTTGATTCCTGATGTTTTGTAATGAACCAAGAGGGTTAAATTGGTACAGTTTCTTTCACTGCGCACACGGTCCTTGCAATACCAGTGGTTCAAGGATTTTGACGTGGCTGACTCTATGTGAGACCAGAGGGGAACTGTTCTGGCACGCAATTTCGCTGCTGTGCTAAGAAGAACCTAGCGTGAGTAAGAACGTAGCGTGCCTTTGCCGTTGACTTATTTTCCATAAACAAATTGCAACATGCGTCAATACACACCGTTTGCAATACAGACATCATAGCCTCATTAGAGACAGTGTGCTACAGATTTCAATTCTGGATGTGTGATTGCCTCAGAGTATCTCCTCTGGCTGTCATTTCTATATTTTCTTTCTATACATAAGTAAAGAAATGCTGTTGAGGCAGCTACTTCGTATGTTTCTCGGCGCAGCGTGTTTACAATAAGAGACTGGCAACGAGCTACTAGAAGGATCTCGTAGCAATGTTGTATTCGGCAACGACTCGCAGATTCATGTCCGCAATAAAAGGAAACCTCAGTGACGTATACAGCACATTCTCTCAGGACATCGTCCATTTAACGAACTACGTAAAGTACTTGTTTCTTAAGAAGACTCCTAGGAGACCTATTCGGAATGAAGCCATATATTATAGGTAGAAGAAGTCTAAACGCGGGAAAACAAGGATCGCTATTAGACCATATTTAATAGATTGCTGCAAAAATACGATAAAAAATAATCAAATTAATAAATGTTAACGAATGAACAAATGACCGTCCTTGAAACAAAATAAATATATACTGTATGTGTGGAGTGCGGTAAATGACGAGACAAGAGACGGAGATGGGTCGAGTGCGGCTTTAATCTCGCACTTCAATTAAACAAGTGTTACTCCAGCATGAGTTCAAAACGAAACTGTCGTAAATCGTAACTGCCCTTAAACCAGATATCTGGCCCGTAAACCAGAACTGTATATCCAAAACCGCTTTTTTCCTATAAAAGGTCCAGTCCCTTGGTGAATGTCTTATTGTTGTAGTTGTGGGCCACCACATACATATAAATATATATATATTCATTGTATACGGAGCCCACCAGACCTCCTCGAAGCAAAATAAAAATATAACAGATGTATACATATATAAGTATATGTATGATCTGCTGCAAAACTTGGAGCATCAAAAATACAAAGCCCTTTTTTGCATTTGTGGTTTTGATATCCACATAAATAGGGTGCACAACCTGAAGCTCGCTCTCTCGCTCTCTCACTCTCTCTCTCTCTCTCTCTCTCTAGAGCGGGAAAATGTTGGACAAACGCTCCCATTCCCATATTCTATGTGTAGCAGACCTCAGGTAGTCCTGTAGACAAGGGGACCTCAGGTAGTCCTGTAGCTTAGCAAACTGATTCAGAAACTCTGCTTTCTAAACCTTGAATGAATGTCCACAGGTAGTCGAACGTCGGAAGGAACACTTTGAGGAACTCCTGAATCCGACTAACATTCCCTCTAGGATGGAGGCAGAGCTTGAGGTTGATGGTGGTTCGTCGTCAATTTCCCTGATGGAAGTCACTGAGGTAGTTAAACATCTCCACAGTGGAAAAGCCCCAGGAATTGATGAGATCCAGCCAGAAATGATAAAAGCTCTGGGTGTTGAGGGGCTGTCATGGTTGACACGCCTATTCAATATTGCGTGGGAGTCGGGTACAGTGCCAAACTAGTGGCAAACTGGGGTGGTGGTCCCCTTGTTCAAAAAGGGGGACCAGAGAGTTGTTCCAATTACCGGGGTATCACACTTCTCAGCCTCCCTGGTAAAGTCTACTCCAAGATGCTGGAAAGGAGGGTTCGGCCGATCATCGAACCTCAGACTGAAGAGGAACAATGCGGTTTCCGCCCCGGACGTGGAACTACGGACCAGCTCTTCACTCTCGCAAAGGATCCTGGAGGGGGCCTGGGAGTATGCCCATCCGTTCTACATGTGTTTTGTGGATCTGGAGAAGGCATATGACCGGGTCCCCCGGGAGAAACTGTGGGAGGTGCTGCGGGAGTATGGGGTGGGGGGGTCTCTCCTCAGGGCCCTCCAATCTTTGTACTCCCAAAGCGAGAGCTGTGTCCGGGTTCTCGGCAGCCAGTCAGTCTCTTTCCCGGTGGGTGTTGGCCTCCGCCAGGGCTGCGCTTTTTCAGCCATCCTGTTTGTGATATTCATGGACAGGATATCGAAGCGTAGTCGTTGGGTGTGGGAGGGTTGCAGTTCGTCGGTGGTCTGAGGATCTCATCACTGCTCTTTTGCAGATGATGTGGTCCTGATGGCATCATCCGGCTGTTGACCTTCAGCACTCACTGGATCGGATGGCGGCCGAGTGTGAAGCGGCTGGGATGAGGATCAGCACCTCTAGATCTGAGGCCATGACTCTTAGCAGGAAACCGGTGGTTTGCCTACTCCGGGTAGTAAATGAGTCCTTAGCGCAAATGAAAGAGTTCAAGTACCTCAGGGTCTTGTTCGCGAGTGAGCGTACGATGGAGCGTGAGATTGGCCGGAGAATCGGAGCAGCGGGGGCGGTATTGCGTTCGCTTTACCGCACCGTTGTGACGAAAAGAGAGCTGAGCCGCAAGGCAAAGCTCTCGATCTATCGGTCAATCTTCGTTCCTATCCTCACCTATGGTCATGAGGGATGGGTGATGACCGAAAGGACGAGATCACGGGTACAAGCGGCCGAGATGAGTTTTCTCAGGAGGGTGGCTGGCTTCTCCCTTAGGGATAGGGTGAGAAGTTCAGTCATCTGTGAGGAGCTCGGATTAGAGCCGCTGCTCCTTTGCTTAGAAAGGAGTCAGTTGAGGTGGTTCGGGCATCTGGTAAGGATGCCCACTGGGCGCCTCCCTTGGGAGGTGTTCCAGGCACGACCAGTGGGGAATAGACCTCGGGGAAGACCTTGGACTAGGTGGAGAGATTATATCTCAACACTGGCCTGGGAACGCCTCGGGATCCCCCCATCAGAGCTGGTCAATGTGGCTGCAAGGGAAGTCTTGGGCCCCCTGCTTGAGCTGCTGCCCCCGCGACCCGACCCCGTTCGTAATGTTTTCCAGAACTCTAGAACTGGAGGAAGAGGGGATGGGAGGAGGAGAGAAGGGACAGCATTCATTTCTGTTGAGTTATTTTTCTATCTGTGCTTTTAAAATGATGGTCTTTCAACATCAACAACCTGACCCACAAAGAAATCAGATGGGGACCAGGACCAACCAGGACAGGATATTCATAGATTTCTTTTATCACAGACACATTACCTTTGCTGGATGCGGGCTGGTCTGTTATTACTGTTGTGTGTTCAACCCCCAAAGGCCTGTTGTGTTCTGTATGGGAATTACAAATGATTGTGAAGAATGACTGTGGAGTGTATATGGTTGATGGCTGCTTGAAGCAGCCTCACCTGGCCGGTCGGACTGATTGGATTCTGGTTGAGGCTGCACACCTGTGATGCATTTGACAATCCGGCACACATGTTAAACCAGCCATCAGCACATAGACTAACTGTGTGTTCACACCAAACACGACATTTGTCGCCCGGTCGCGCCACAAATCATAATCTGTCGCTGTGCAAGTTTTGCCAGGCGAATTTGTCGCGCCACAATGCCACAACCGCCAACGGTGCTTCATGCAAATTCATTCTCAACCACGGCCGAGATAACCACCATTGCATGTCTTTACCTTTTGTGAAAGAGGGAGAGACGGAGAACCCGACGCAGTCTATTCAAAATATTGTAATGACCACGGAAGAGGCAGTGAATGAAGTATTGATTAGACAGAGATTTATTAGATAGGCCTACCTAATAAACCGTTGGAATACACAAGACCGGAAACCATAGCAACCCCGGTAAACAAACCCCGAGAAGCCTAATCCCTATGGGAGCTCCCCACGCTTCGGCCATCCGGAGGCGCACAGAGCTTTTGGCCGTGATATTATATATACAATTATATAATATACTTCTATATATATATAGAGCTCCGGGAGTCGCAAACGGCAACAATCACTTTCTCCTCCACGCTGCAGTTCACCCCGGACTGCACTGCACTGAGTTTGCCGGTTGAACACTGATTGGCTGTTACGTTACACATGTCAATCAGTGGCTCTGCTGTTGAACGCTGATTGGCTGCCATCACATGAAATTCACGTCAAAGTTGAAATATTTCAACTCGAGCGAATTTGTCGAGCCACAAATCCTTGTGAACACGCTTGCCTGTGCAGGGCGAAAGTGTAGTGCGACAAGTTATGAAACTTGTCGCTGGTATTCTCTAGCGAATAATTAGGAGGTTTCTGGCATGTTGGTAGCTGGTTTCTGTCTGTCATATTGCTCTGAATAATAAACTGGTTGAAAACATCAATCTATGTCGTGTCCATCTTTCACTGCCAACGTCGTGAATCATAGAAAAAGTCCATGCGGAAGTGTACACTCCTAACCATCCTTTCAGCCAGGAGTAACGCCTCGTTTCCACATACGTACATTCTCGTATGCGATCCAACCGTCTCCGACCGAAAGTCCATTCATTCCGATGTGATTCTCCGTAATGGCCGTTTTTCCTCCGAGACTCCTCCCCTCCGTAAAATTTCTGTCCGGTATGTCCGTAATATACGTTCAAAAAATTTAACTTTCGCCGTCGTTTTACGGAGATACCGGATGAAAGTTTTGCTAGCTCGCTTGCTTTTGAGTTTGAAAGACAAATTGTGAGTAGGCCTATTTCTATTTTCCGATCCTCTATAGGCCTACTTCATCATTTTGATATGAAATGGTTATAATGGTTATAGATCAGTTTAATATATCATATGTTTTACATAAATAAGTCAGATATCTGTTTGATCATTCGTTTGTATGAGTTTAATATAAAATACAGTCGGATTTGATTGTATATTGATTGTATTATTTGTATAGGCCTAATTTATGGCTAATGGATACCCCTAATTATATAATTATAGTCTACTGCTGTGATTTCCCTCAATAATTTTAGCGCTCATTTTTATTTTTGTTAAATAGACTTTGCGATGACACCAACACGAGTGAGAGTGCTCGCCATCGCTTATCTATATTGGCGCAATCGCCAGAGATGGCAGAGACGCGCAGGGCATCATGCTGGACAAGGCAGTTTTTGGCTGGTTGGTTTTGTTTTATCTCGGTAGATGTCGATCCTCATATTCCACAGTACCGGTCTCCGAAAAACGGCCATTATCATGCGTTCCCCCATCTTTTTGGCTGTCTGTAAATAAATTCATGTCCGTACGTAAAGCACTAGCGACCCCTTCCGTAAATTTACGGAAGTACGGATACGAAAAACATACGTATGTGGAAACGAGGCGTAAAGGTCCCGCAAAGTTTTACAAACGGCGATCTCCGAAGACAAAAGGAAGTTGGTGGCGGTAATGCACCATATCGGGTTGCAAACCACCAATTAGCCCAAAAGAAGAACACACTTTGGATACCTAACACATATCGCCCACATCACTTCGGATTGATTTTAATTTATTTTTCAATATTAATTTTATAAAAAGCACCCATTATGAAATACGAATTAAGAAAATATTATGTTCACACTACAACCCTTTCAAATCATAATCCTTTGCCAGAATGACTGAGAAAACCAGGTCGTCCTGTAGACCCCAGGTAGTTCTGTAGACCTGCAGACCCCAGGTAATCCTGTACACCTGCAGACCTCAGAGAGTCCAGCAGACCACAGAGGACCACGAGGGTCAGGGTTGGCTGCGGGGAGTATACTCTGAATCGTATGCAGAACTTCACTAGCAGGTATGTTCTGAGGCTAGCCAGTAAAGCACTGCAGCAGCCGTGAGATGATCTACTGTCAGAGGGTTTCATCTTGGATTTAGAACATTTACCGGACTGGTGATAAACCGTTTGAACAGGTTCTTCAGTGATGATTTAAAGAAGGTGTAACAAGAGTTACTGAGCGCTTGGACACCGGGTTTTTGTTTGTAATCCACAGACTATTTATTTCGGTCCCCAGCAGTTCAACACAACACAATTCTCCGCTCCAACGCGGCCCCGGGGTGCGTTCCTGGTGATCTCCGGTGCGATCGCCCAGCAGTCCAGCAAAGTACGGGTCGTTAAACGTAAATTCTACTCCGCTTCAAGCGGTCACAGGGTGCATTCCTACGGAGCCCCGCAAGGGACATGGAGGAAAAAAAAAAAAAAGCAGATAGAAAAAAAAAAATTGGTTTGCGAAATCTCGCAAAAAACTTTGCGAGATATCGGAAACCAAGTTCCGGGTCAGAATTTAATTTCCGGGTCAGAGGAACAACCAACAACCACAACAATGGAGCTTGGGAGATTTATCAACGTTTATTTTGAGCTTGGTCTCAAAATTCGGACATTAAATCAATACTTGCCAGTAGGCACGCCTTCCACATAAGTGAGAGACATCTGAAGAGGATACTGCGAGATAGGGGACACTCTCGTCGCAAGGCGTATTCTGACCTGTCGGTTCTGGTTGATTTTATTAGCAACCAACTGCAGTACTCTGGACAGCTTCCGGGTACCGATGGATGTACGCTAAATTCAGGGAGCATGGACTGCGTGTGAGGAAAGTGGATGTGCGGTTGTTGTTGAAAGAGCTCGATCCCAGAGGAGTGTCACGAAGGCTAGCGAGACGTCTCAGACGACGAAACGTAGATCATAATATAGTGTGTACATAATATACAACTAGTATTACTTTTCATACCCTGACATGATTTGATTTTTAATGTTCCTGCAGTCTTCTTCTAAATGTCACATGATGTTGCTGTGGTGTCAAGATAGCTGATTTTATACAGATTTTGAACCGGCAGGATGACTGCACCCCCTGCGGTATACAATCAGCTGTCTTGATACCACAGCAACATCATGTGACATTAAGAAGACTGCAGGAACTTGCCATGGTATGAAAAGTAATACTAGTCTGATTACAAGAACAAATTAGTCAATTGTTCTTGAACAAGTACAATTATTAAATCATTGTTGTTTTTTTTCATCTAGCTAATGTGGCCAGAGTAAAATGTGGCCTGAAAATACTGGGAAACAGCACCAAACTTGTTTGGCAATTTTTTGTTTATTCAGAGCTCCACACCAGGATTACATACGGGATAGCAATATAGTTACAGTAATAAAAAATGTTCCAGTCTCAACAAAAACATGAAGAGCGTGTGTTGTCGTTTTTCAACCCCTCTCTCAGTATGTCTAACTACAGGTTGTAAATTCACAGATAATTTCAAAATGCTTTTCTGTCGGTAACATGTCAATATTTGTACTGATTGGCCATCAGAAGTTCAGAGTTCGATAGATACATCCATTTTTTTGGTCCCATCATTTGAAATCCAATGATATTCTACCATGAAAGACTCAGAATAAGTATTCACATTTAGTTACTGAAGCCAGTTACCTTTTTTGTTAAATACAATTCTAACTGAAAAAAGTGATACATTTGTTAAAGTAAAGTTCTGAAATTGATACACATTTCTGTATCAGCCCCCCTCATTTCTGAACTATCGTTTAAAGGAATATAACATTTGCCAAAAGCTAGAGATGTTGAGCTACGACTTTAAAGGAAACTTATATAGGAAAAGGACAGCAAGGTGAATTAATTATGTGACCAAAAAATCCTGCCACTTCGAAGCTCATCACAGGACACAACTAAATACCTCTGACCTACACAAATGCCCTGATGGCCTCTCTGAGGTCCATGTACAAGTTCACTGCCTGATATGGATCTGTTGCTAGAGTGAGATTGGACTCAGCCTTAAAGATGTTGCATAGTTCTTATAGATCTGGATCACAAGGTTTGGTTTGGCGAAAGATATTCATTTTTGCACAGTTGAAAATCACCATCTTCAATTGGGGAAAGGAAGTCTCTTGTCCCATAGAGTTCAATTGCAAACATCATGTTCAGCCGACCGCTGGGGACGAAAAGGTTTTTCGATGGCCTGATGATGGTGTGTGTTCCAAACCTGTGCAGTGTCATCCAACTCATCCTGTTAAAGGGTATCTACAAGTCAAATTTAAGACTTTTTAAGACGTTTTAATACCACCTTTAATGAAATTTAAGACCTAAAACACGCGATGGTGGGGGTTGGCAACAGACGCGAGCCAACTTCGGAAACGGACGTCTTCCAGCCAACTGTCCTTGAATTTGCACCTACCCATTGTCGCTGACTAGCTAGCAAGCACGCAGATAATCGTTTATATATGCAGCTAGCAACTTTGACTTTTCCTTCCTAAAAAGTCAATCGAGAAAAATAAAAAAATATTAAGTCCTGCCCGACAAATTTAAGACCTTGAATTACAGTATTTAAGACCAGCATATGACATTTGTAACGAATTTAAGACTTATTAAGGCCTTAAATTTAGAAACATGAATTTAAGACCTTTTAAGACTTTTTAAGGATGCGCGGACGGATGTGTTAAAAGCAAGAATATAAAAACTGTAAATACATTAAGGAAGAACTATAAATACATATCCAGGACTGTTCTCTTATTTTTTTAAGTGGTAGCACTGGTGCCAGCAAGCACAAAAATTCAGTAGCATAAAATTTTGTAGCACAAAGTGTGACCGAAAACTTGCATAACCTTAACCCTTGCATTTCACTCTAATTACCTTTGAGCATGTCATCTTGGTCTCATTTGAGATTCACAATCATTATTATATCCTTGCGTGCAGTAATAATTGTAGAAAAAATTAATAGGTGTGCACTTATTTAGACAAGAGTCTAACCTGACCAAGAGTCTGATTCAGAATTGTTTCCCCCCCATAGAACAATATTATTAATATCTATATCTATAAATTGTTTGTACATACACATAATTATTATAATAATGATAAACATTTTTAGAACATTTCCTTTTAATTAAAACCAAACTTTATACATTGATGACAGCCTATTCAATTAATTAGTATACATATTTCTACAATTTAGGATCAATTAAATAGGTTGTTGTGAATGTTTTTGGCATAGTTCTTCCATGGTTTATTTCAAAGCTCTCTGCAGCTGAAGGACAAGATGTGTCCAGCCAAAGTGGCGGGTGGACTCAATAACTTAAGACTACTTTACCCAGTTTGGCGAGTGTTAATTTTGAGCTCTCTAAGCAGTGTTGTGCATCACTCCTCTCTCTGTGTCTCAAAGACAGCATCTGTTCATTAACCTGTCGCACTAGTGCGATTAGCCTACCAAATTAAATCAAGCACACCATTGTAGCATTCACCCTCATCAACCTGTCTCTTCCTTTCATGTCCCTCTCTGTCAACTCCTGTTTATCTCTCCCTTTCTCCCTTTTCTACTTTTCCTCTTCTTACTCTAATAATCCTATCCCTCATATCGCACTCACATAGGCTACACATATATACACATGTATATAATTAATTTACTCACCTGGATGAGTCCCATGCAACAAAACTGAAGGAGACCTTTATCCAGAAACCCACCATCAAAGAAACCGTTGTCTCTGAGGTCTGCAAACAACGTTAAAACGTCTGCAAACAGAGTAGGCCTACGCCTTGCGGCGAGAGTGTCCCCTATCTCGCAGTATCCTCTTCAGATGTCTCTCACTTATGTGGAAGGCGTGCCTACTGGCAAGTATTGATTTATTGTCAGAATATTTCAGGCCAAGCTAAAAAAAAATAGCGATAAATCTCCCAAGCTCCATTGGTGTGGTTGTTGGCTTTTCCTCTGACCCGGAAGTTAAATTCTGACCCGGAAGTTGGTTTGCGATATTTCGCAAAGAGTTTTGCGAGGTCTCGCAAAGTTTTGTTGCGAAATCTCGCAAACCAATTTATTTATTTTTTTCCTCCATGTCCCTTAAGGGGCTCCGTACATTCCTGGCAATTTCGGATAGCGATCGCCTCTCTCTCTGCTCCCCAGTCCTTCTACTACGAGACAAAGTAGGCACGTAAATACACATTCCTGATTGGTCCCCCCCTCACGCGCACGTCCCCCCACAGAAGGTTTGGGACTTTCCGAAGAATTTCTGTCAAATTCAAAGTTTTTTTTATTCTATAAGCTTAATCATATAATAGCTAATTGTGTTTACTAATGTGTCCTTAAACACGTCAGTGAACATGAAGCTCTCACGTCTGTCTTCATGACGTATACCTCGAGGCATTCAGCAGATGATTTGATACACAGCGAATTGGAGGTGGAGCTGCAGACGCTCAGAGATGCAATTAACATGAATTAATTACAACGTTCTGTAAGGTCCGTAAGGTGTGTTCGCCCAAGAAAGCAACACCACGTCTCTGGAGATGAACCCCGACTTTAGAGGGTGTAGAGTAGGAATGGCAAAACAAGGTTAATATACAATACAAGGATAATATACAATGCAAGGTTAATATAGAAAACAAACTTAATATACAAAACAAGGTTAATATACAATACAAGGTTCATATGCAAAACAAGGATAATATACAATACAAGGTTAATATACAAAACAAGGCTTATCTACAACACAAGGTTAATATACAAAACAAGGTTAATATACAATACAATGTTAATATATACAATGCAAGGTTATTAAACAAAACAAGGTTTATGTACAATAAAAGGACAAGTCGAGCACAAAATAGGGATTTGTCCAACAGAGAACATTTGTGAGGCAGAAAGGGATGAAGCCTTGTGTAAACCAGGACGTTAACAAAAAGATAACTCAGGAAGAAGTGCCTTTCACCAAAGAAAGAAGCTGTTTACTCAGGAAAAACCATTGGCCATGGTCAAGAATGTGTAAAGAAACAACATAAATGTTTCAAAAGGAAGTTTGCATGCTATGTGGCAGTGAACTTTGCATCCTCATACTCAATTGGTAAGTGATGTATACAAAATAAAGAAGTATCACAGTGTATCCATGGCTCCATGAGTCAAAACCGCCCTCAAAGTTGCTCAGCCTGATGACCAGCACCCAGATACAAAAGCTGTAATTGGTACATGCACAGAAGACAAAGCTTGACATGGGAAACTAGTCATTAAAGTCGTTACCAATCTCCTACTAGACAATTAGGGAGAAATGTATTAATTGCTTGCGATGTTCTGCGTCAACCGTAGGGAGTGTGAGGAGTGATATAAAGAGAGCACTCCGTCCAATGTTGGAAAGGATCAGAAGCCAAGCAGCGGGGGGATTATAAGACTTGGGACACCGTCTAAACACAACTAAAGCCAACTGAATCAGTAAGTTTTTCTGTGTGTTAAGGTGATTTGTTCGTTGCGTTGTCAGTTAATAGATGTGATACATCTTAATATATATGTAATGCAGGGCTGGACCATATGGCCAAAAGTTATATCACTTTTTTATATATATATATATATATATATATATATATATATATATATATATATATATACTTACATATTGATAATTATACAAGATTAGGGATGTCAAGAGAACCGATATTTTGGTACCAAGTCGATGCGACAATTCTAAAAACGTGATTGTACGCATTTTTCTACAGCACCGTAGGTACCGGGGATGCAATTCTTCCAGATGTGACGTGGGCAGCATATACACCTAAAATTGTTGTAGTCTGCCGTTAAAGGCAAAAGGAACATGGAGGACGGCAGCTGTAGCTGCAGCGAGTGCTTGATTTGGAGTTTTCTTTTTATTTATTACTTGAAGGCTTCATGCCCTTTTGTAATGTTAATAGAGGTTTATTTAATAATAACTTATGCCAGTGCCACTGTTTTTTGTAATGTTCAAATGTTTTTAATAAATGAGTGTATGTTGAAGTGAACAGGATTTATTGTTTTGTTATTGTTTTTTACCGTTGAATCGAATCGGGTATAGACAATCGTGGAATTTCATTGGTATTGCTATCGACTTCTAAATGTCTGGTATCGTGACATCCCTAATCACTATAAGTATTTAATAATAATAATGCTCTAATTACAGCTTTAAGAGGATTTTCCTTAGAAGAGATCCCTAAAGAAACCAGGGCGAAGCTCTTCTAAAAACAAACTGAATCAGTGAGTATTGTGCTTCAGTTCTTAGATTTGAGACTTCAAGACATGCAATGTTAACAAAACATCACTGTGGAAGTGTGAAATATCTTTGAAAAATTCTGTTGGATGTTTAGTTAAGAATAACAGCGTAGCAATAATCAATATAAGCTTAAAACAATCATAACATTTTTAACAGATAAAAGGCGATGAAAATGAATTTGAGGACAGGATTCATTCTTCTTCTCTTGTCTCTTGGTAAGTTAATCTCTTTAACAACATCATGATCAAGTACTTCTATATGTATGAATATGTAGTCATTTATGTGTATTTTATTTTTGGGTTGCAGTTTTGGGAACAACATATGAGCAGGAAAATTCTCAATGCAAAAAGGATAAGAACAAAGACAAATGCTCGACCACAGCAAACCCAACAACTACCACATCTAGCCCAACTACAACCACAGCAAGCCAAACAACTACCACATCTAGCCCAACTACAACCACAGCTAGCCCAAAAACTACCACATTTGGCTCAACAACTACCACATCTAGCCCAACAACTACGACATCTACCCCAACTACGACCACAGCTAACCCAACAACTACCACATCAAGCCCAACAACTACCACATCTAGCCCAACTACCAGCACAGCTAGCCCAACAACTACCACATCTAACCCAACTACAACCACAGCTAGCCCAACAACTACCACATCTGGCCCAACAACTACCACGTCAAGCCCAACTACAACAACAGCTAGCCCAACAACTACGACATCTACCCCAACTACAACCACATCAAGCCCAACTACAACCACAGCTAGCCCAACAACTACCACATCTAGCCCAACTACAAACACAGCTAGCGCAACAACTACCACATCTAGCCAAACTACAACCACAACTAGCCCTACAACTACCACAGCTGGCTCAACAACTACCACATCTAGCCCAACAACTACGACATCTACCCCAACTACGACCACAGCTAACCCAACAACTACCACAGCTAGCCCAACAACTACCACATCCAGCCCAACTACAACGACATCTACCCCAACTACGACCACAGCCTAACCCAACAACTACCACAGCTAGCCCAACAACTACCACATCCAGCCCAACTACAACGACATCTGACCCAACTACAGCAAGCCCATCAACTACCACATCTAACCCAACAACCACCACATCTGACCCAACTACAACTACAGCAAGCCCAACAACTACGACATCTACCTCAACTACAACCACAGATAGCCCAACAACTACCACATCCAGGCCAACTACAACCACAGCTAGCCCAACAACTACCACATCTGACCCAACTACAACCACAGCAAGCCCAACAACTACCACATCTGACCCAACTACAACTAGAGCAAGCCCAGCAACTACGACATCTACACCAACTACAACCACAGCTAGCCCAACAACTACCACATCAAGCCCAACAACTACCACATCTAGCCCAACTACCACCACAGCTACCCCAACAACTACCACATCAAGCCCAAAAACTACCACATCTAGCCCAACCACTATGACATCTACCCCAACTACAACCACAGCTAGCCCAACAACTACCACATCAAGCCCAACCACTACCACATCCAGCCCAACTACAACCACAGCTATCCAAACAACTACCACATCTGACCCAACTACAACTACAGCAAGCCCAACAACTACCACATCTAGCCCAACTACAACCACAGCTGGAACAACAACTATCACATCTAGCACAACTACAACCACGTCTACCCCAACGACAACCACAACTCTTGGTAAATTAATCTCTTTAACAACATCATGATCAAGTACTTCTATATGTATGAATATGTAGTCATTTATGTGTATTTTATTTTTGCGTTGCAGTTTTGGGAACAACATATGGGCAGGAAAATTCTCGATGCAAAAATGATAAGAACAAAGACAAATGCTCGACCACAGCAAACCCAACAACTACCACATCTAGCCCAACTACGACAACAGCTAGCCCAATTACGACCACAGCTAGCCCAACAACTACCACAGCTAGCCCAACGACTACCACATCTAACCCAACTAAAACGACAGCTGGACCAACTACAACCACATCAAGCCCAACTACCACATCTGACCCAACTACATCCCCATCAAGCCTAACGACTACCACATCCAGCCCAACTACAAACACAGCAAGCCCAACAACTACCACATCTAGCCCAAATACAACAACAACTAGCCCAGCTACCACCACAGCTGGACCAACAACTACCACATCGGACCCAACTACAACTACAGCAAGCACAACAACTACGACATCTATCCCAACTACAACCACATCAAGCCCAACAACTACCACATCCAGCCCAACAACTACCACATCTGACCAAACTACAACTACAGCAAGCACAACAACAACGACATCCAGCCCAACTACAACCACATCTAGCCAAACTACAACCACAGCTAGCCCAACAACTACCACATCCAGTCCAACTACAACCACATCAAGCCCCAGAACTACAACATCTGACCCAACTATAACGACAGCTGGACCAACTACAACCATATCAAGCCCAACTACCACATCTACCCCGACAACTACCACATCTGGCCCAATAACTACCACATCAAGCCCAACTACAACAGCTAGCCCAACAACTACGACATCTACCCCAACTACCACCACATCAAGCCCAACTACAACCACAGCTAGCCCAACACTACAAACATCACCACTACAACCACAGCAAGCCCAACTACAACCACAGCTAGCCCAAAAACTACCACATCTAGCCCAACTACAACCACAGCTAGCCCAAAAACTACCACATCTAGCCCAACAACTACAACATCTACCCCAACTACGACCACAGCTAACCCAACATTTACCACATCAAGCCCAACAACTACCACATCTAGCCCAACTACCACCACAGCTAGCCCAACAACTACCACATCTAACCCAACTACAACCACAGCTAGCCCAACAACTACCACATCCAGCCCAACTACAACGACATCTGACCCAACTACAGCAAGCCCATCAACTACCACATCTAACCCAACAACCACCACATCTGACCCAACTACAACAAGCCCAACAACTACAACATCTACCTCAACTACAACCACAGATAGCCCAACAACTACCACATCTAGCCCAACAACTACCACATCAATCCCAACAACTACCACATCCAGGCCAACTACAACCACAGCTAGCCCAACAACTACCACATCTGACCCAACTACAACTAGAGCAAGCCCAGCAACTACGACATCTACACCAACTACAACCACAGCTAGCCCAACAACTACCACATCAAGCCCAACAACTACCACATCTAGCCCAACTACCACCACAGCTACCCCAACAACTACCACATCAAGCCCAAAAACTACCACATCTAGCCCAACCACTATGACATCTACCCCAACTACAACCACAGCTAGCCCAACAACTACCACATCAAGCCCAACCACTACCACATCCAGCCCAACTACAACCACAGCTATCCAAACAACTACCACATCTGACCCAACTACAACTACAGCAAGCCCAACAACTACCACATCTAGCCCAACTACAACCACAGCTGGAACAACAACTATCACATCTAGCACAACTACAACCACGTCTACCCCAACGACAACCACAACTCTTGGTAAGTTAATCTCTTTAACAACATCATGATCAAGTACTTCTATATGTATGAATATGTAGTCATTTATGTGTATTTTATTTTTGCGTTGCAGTTTTGGGAGCAACATATGGGCAGGAAAATTCTCGATGCAAAAATGATAAGAACAAAAACAAATGCTCGACCACAGCAAACCCAACAACTACCACATCTAGCCCAACTACAACAACAGCTAGCCCAATTACGACCACATCTGACCCAACTACAACTACAGCAAGCACAACAACTACGACATCCAGCCCAACTACAACCACATCTAGCCCAACTACAACCACAGCTAGCCCAACAACTACCACATCCAGCCCAACTACAACCACATCAAGCCCAAGAACTACAACATCTGACCCAACTACAACGAGCGGCTGCACCACACTAACCCACAAACCACATCTAGCCCAACCTACCACCACATCTAGCAGACCAACTACACATCTGCTGGCCCAATCACACTACACATGACCCCAACTACAACAACAGCAGCCCAACAACTACGACATCTACCCCAACTACAACACATCCAAGCCCAACTACAACCACAGCTGACCCACTAACTACACTACAGCTAGAGCCAACAACAACGACATCTGCCCAAACTACAACCACAATCATAGCACAATACACACCACACTGAGCCCAACAATTACCACACTGGACCAACTACAACCACATATCAAGCCCCCACACACAACATCTACCGACCCAACTAAACCACACCTGCCCATAACTACAACCACATCAAGCCCCAACTACAACAGCTACCCAACAACTAGCGCATCTACCCCCCAACTACCACCACATCAAGCCCTACTACAACCAACAGCTAGCCCAACAATACCACACTAGCCCAACTACAACCACAGCTAGCCCAAACAACATCAACATCTATCCCAACTACATAGACCAACAACTAGTCCAACAACTACCCACATTTGGCTCAACGAACTACCAGCATCTCAGCCCAACAACTACGACATCCTACCCAACACGCACCCACAGCTAACCTCAACATACTACCACATCACCCAACAACTACCAATCACTAGCCAACACCATCACAAGCAAAGCCAAACAACTACCACATCTAACCCAACACAACCACAGCTAGCCCACAACTACACATCCCAACACAACGAAATCCTACCCAACCCCCCCTTAAAACAAAAAGCCCAAAAAAAAGCCCCCCCTCCCCCCAAAATCAACTCCATCTAACCCAACAACCACCACATCTGACCCAACTACAACTACAGCAAGCCCAACAACTACGACATCTACCTCAACTACAACCACAGATAGCCCAACAACTAACACATCTAGCCCAACAACTACCACATCAATCCCAACAACTACCACATCCAGCCCAACTAAAACCACAGCTAGCCCAACAACTACCACAGCTGACCCAACTACAACCAGAGCAAGCCCAACAACTACGACATCTACACCAACTACAACCACAGCTAGCCCAACAACTACCACATCAAGCCCAACAACTACCACATCTAGCCCAACTACCACCACAGCTACCCCAACAACTACCACATCAAGCCCAAAAACTACCACATCTAGCCCAACCACTATGACATCTACCCCAACTACGACCACAGCTTAACCCAACAACTCACAAACATCAAGCCCAACCATACCACATCCAGCCAACTACAACACAAGGCATCCAAACAACTACCTACATCTGACCTCAACCTACAACACCAGCAAGCCCAACAACGTACAAATCACCCAACTACAACACACGGAACAACAACACTCACATCTATCACAACTACACAACCACGTCTACCCCATACGACAGACCCACAATCTGTTGGTAAGTTAATTCTCTTTAACAACAAATCATGATCAATACTTCTATATTATGATATTAGTCATTATGTGTATTGATTTGCGTGCAATTTGGGAGCAACATATGGCAGGAATTAATCGACTCAAAAAGATAAGAACAAAAAACAAATCTCGACCAGCAAACCCAACAACAAACCACATCTAGCCCAACTACAACAACAGCTAGCCCAATTACCGACCACATCTGACCCAACTACAACTACAGCAAGCACAACAACTACGACATCCAGCCCAACTACAACCACATCTAGCCCAACTACAACCACAGCTAGCCCAACAACTACCACATCCAGCCCAACTACAACCACATCAAGCCCAAGAACTACAACATCTGACCCAACTACAACGACGGCTGGACCAACTACAACCATATCAAGCCAAAACCACATCTACCCCTACAACTTACACATCTGGCCCAATAACTACCACATCACGCCCCAACTACAAACAACAGCTAGCCAAACAAACCTACGACATCTACCCCAACTACAGCCACATCAAGCCCAACTAACAACCACAGC
>OLKM01003932.1:0-27650 GCA_900291075.1 Melanogrammus aeglefinus | reverse complement strand
ATCAGGGACTGTCATGCCTGTCAGATACACACCCGCCGACATTCACCTAAAGAATCTTCACAGTCCCCAACTGCCTCCACAAGAGCTCTACATGGATCGACTAATCCCGACATGGGGGGCAGGACAGAACTCTGTGTGCTTGAGCAATGGGAAATACGCTAAACCAGCTTCCTAGCTTCACTGGTGATACCGGTCAGAGACGATTTACTCAGGATGGTAGCAAGCTTTCCCCACCCGCCGCGAAGACAGCGCGACAGTGGTCCAGACCTTTGACTGATAAAGAGAGATCATCTCCCGCTGGACTGACCCAGCTAACTTGCTCAGACAACGGGTCACACTTCTCCAATGAGAAACTGCAGGAAGTCGAAGCCGCTCTAGGGATAGCACACCGGTTCGGTTCCGTCTACCATCCCCAGAGCCAAGGACTTGTGGAGAGGGCAAACCGAGCCCTCAAGGGCGTGATCGCAAAGACAGTCAACCCTGGGACACGGGTCCCCAGCAGCTGCAACTGCTGAGAGACAAACTGGCGGGCTACGCCACCACGAAGAAGATGAACTGGGTGCGAGCCCTCCCATTGGCCCTGTTCAGCGTGCGCTCCCATCCTAGCTAACGATCTGGACTGAGCCCCTTCAAACTTGGTAACAGGGAGGCCCATGCCCGGGCCACACTCACCACCCAGGGGTCCCGTAGAGGATCATTACGATGAAGCCCTCCTGGATATGTGCAGGCCCTGACTCTGGCTTCCCGGGCTCTGTACTCACAGGTCACCTCTCCCCCGCCCCCCTCAGAGCCCCCGCCCATGCTCGTCAACCCCGGGGAATGGGTCTGGGTCAAAGTTCACAAAAGACAGACCCTTCAACCGAGGTGGGAGGGTCCTTATAAGGTACTATTGGCCACCCCCTTTTCGGTCTCCCTTGCAGGAAAAGCCGGCGCCCGCTGGCATCATCTCACCGCCACCCGCAGAGCAGACGACCCCAACAACCGCTCTCTCGCCGCCACCCAGCGCGACCTCACCCGACTGCACCATGAGACCACGGGGCCCGATGACAGAACAACAAGCCCGGACCCAATCAGACACTTACATCAATCGGCATGGTAGGCTAAACACCTGTGCCCTCCTAGGTTCCCTGTGTGGGGCCTTGTCTCTTCCTCTGGGCCACACCCACACGTCCTCCCACTGAACCTCCGCCGGCGACAACACGGTCCTCCCCGGAAAACCCCAACCCAGCATCCTCAACGCCGCAGGAGGCGGTCATTCCCAAACGGGCTCGTCAAGTCCCCAGAGACCGCTGCCTCAACAAATACGGTGGGCTATCTCTGACCTATGTATACGGCTCTAGCGCCACCTACTCCTTCATCCTATGTGACATCATCCCGTGCGGGGGCAGACCCGCGGGCTGGGTTGGGTAACGATGTGTACCTACTGCGATGCCCCGACCAGGGCAACGGGTGATGGTTCACGCCGCACCGGTGACGGGGTGTTACTTTGGGCGAATGTACTGGTGGCTGAGACGGGGGCGAGCCGGGGCTACTTATGTGACCAACCGCTCTCGGGTGGCGACACAGACAGACGGGACGACCGCACTGCAAGCAGGCAGGCTCCCTCTCGGTGGGGGCAACGGCAGGGTTAACCTTACTCCAGAACATTACCGCTAACCGTACCGGGGGTGGGCTCACCCCGCGTTGGGGTCATTCGGCGTGCGGTGTAGTCCACGGAACGCCGTTTGATCTTGTGTTCGGGTGCTGCCAGCCGGTAAGGGGGACACGAAGGCCTGCAAAATAACCTTTCGACAGGCCCTACCCCGCAAGACCGTACCCGCCGTAGCTGCCCGCGCCAGCCTTTCGGCTCCTATAAGCCCGGTTACGACCCATTGTACTCGCGATCGGCCCCAGTCTCTGTCTTTCATTTGGATCACGGGACAGCTCCCAACCCACGGATCCATCGCGCTCGCAGACCGCTACACTGACGCTAATTGCGTGCTTAGCTGGATAGCCGCTACGGTCAGGTTCGCTGGGGCTGTCCGATGCCGTTAGCCCTTGCTCCAGCGCGCCCACACCTCGTTCGTCCCCAGTAATCGCGGTTCAATTTCACCGACGCGACCCTCGTTGGTTCCCACTGCATGTTGCTGCTATTTATGACCCGAGTCCTACCGGGTGTGGCCTCCTGAGCGCTCTCGTTCCCCCCGCCTTTAACGACTGCTCTCTGCCGGTAATACTCCTGGTGAGACGACCCATCGTGCATGCAACCAGGGTCGGAACGCTGTCCCGTTTGGGGCGGTACCACGTCGTGGTGCCACTCCGTCACGAACGTCACTCTTTGGCCCAACATGACCTACCCTGGCGTAGGCGCCAAGACCTATTCTGGTCCTGTGACATATACACCCTTAGATTGCTCGACTCCCGGCCAATTGGGATCCGGGACCTGCATTATGTACCGCCTAATCATGCCCGCCACGCCTATTCACCGGCTTTTGCTGGCCCGGCACACAGAACCACCTCCCATGCCCGCCGCTCCACCGCGATGACAGACAGCCATTTTGACCTAACCAAGAACATGGCCACGTATATGGACAACATAGGCGTCCCCCGTGGCGTACCAAGCGAGTTCAAGTTAGCGGATCAGATAGCGGCGGGTTTCGGAGAACATCCCCCTCATCTCGGCCATTGTTTCCGTTACCGGCCCAACAAAACGTAGATCGCATTAATTACATTCACTATATACATCCCAGCGCCTATCCAACCTAACACGCGCCACGGTAGAAAGGCCTAGCATCACAACTGGCGCCACACCTCTCTGATGGCATATCAGAACCGCATGGCCCTAGACATGCTGCTTGCGGAAAAAGGGGTGTGCTCTGTTCAATGTTCGGGGCTCATGCTGCGCACCTCCATCCCCACAACAACGGCCCCCTGATGGCTCGCGTGACCAAGGCGCCCTAGCCGGCCTCGAGCTCTCCTCTCTCCAGATGGCGGAAGGACTCTGGAATCGATAACGCCCATGGAGAAATGGAATGTCTGACGACCGTCTCTGTTCGGGCGAAATGGAAGGGCCTACTCTTGCCCTCTTGTTCATCCCTGGCCTGCTTTGCCGGGATTCTGGTCGTGCTGCGGGTGCCGCTGCATCCCCGTGCGCGCCGTACACTCTCGCTTCACACGCCGCATCACGCGCGGCTCCTCCAGAAAAGGGAGCCAGGCCCCCTCCCGTACTCCGAGCACAGCCCCCCTCATGCCCCTACTGGACCTGCCTGAACCAGCTTCCCCACGACGATCAGGAAGGACCAGTTCGTGCCACGCAGGGCCTTGTCTGTGACTACAACATCACCTACCTCCCACACACCCCTCACCGCCCTCCGCCCCCACCTATCGACTACGTACACCTGACGGCCCGGACGTCTTCCGTATGTGCCTGCTGGCCTCCCCGTGACGCGACCCTGGCTTCCTGTTTCCGTCTTACCCCCCGCTCCTTGCCCCCACCCTGCCTGTGATGTGCTAGTAACCTCTCCAGGAGGCGGATCAGGCCCTCATTCCCGTCCGCCGTCATGGCCGACTCCTCCCGCCTGGAAGAGCGCCCACGCCGCCCGGACCTGGGATCTTGCGTTCCGGTACCGGGGGCGCCGGGCCCGTCCCTAATGGCTTGAGGGCGCCCCTGGCTGTATTTGCTTTTATAACGCCTCATTATGTTTAGCCGCTCCTGTTATCTACACTTGTTGCCTTTTTTGAAATTGTTTGGTGATTTGTTTTTATCCTGCACCCCACTTCACCAACACACCGGTACTGGATGAATGTTGTTATGAGTTGATTTCGTTGTGTGTGTTTCCCCGCTGCATTGCTTATGTTTACCGGATAGCGCCTGCCGGGCCATCGAATAAAAGGGTCGAAAACTAGTATGGGGGTGGTACCGCCCATACTCCCATGTGCCTCCCTGGCAGGGGCTAGCGACTGATTTCCCCGCCGCTCATATATATTGATTGTTTCTCTATTTCATGCTGTTTGCTTTTTGAGGTTGTTTTTAGGGTTGACTGCGGTTTGTTTTCATGTTGTTGTTGTTGTTTTGTGCGTTTGTTTAGCATTTTTGTTTAGAGTTCAATGATGCTTTGTGTATTTCCTTATTTGCTTTCTGTTTATTTAGCTTTGCACATTCACATATTTTGTGTAATCTTGTCACGGGGTACTCGCCTTCTGTGGCCGGGGTGGATGCCACCCCCTAGGCGGGGTGTGTATGGCATACTCATGTCCGAAGCATGGGTAGCGTTTCTCCCACATGGTTCCCCATACACCCGGCCAGGCGAATTGTTAAATATCCCGTGCTCGGTGTTCACTATTTTTGTATTATGGTTTGTCACCTTTCTGGTGTTTTGGCTTGTGTCACGTTGCTGCGTATGCGCTGAGGTCCCACCCTTCCTATCCCCAGTAAGTGAAGTCGCCTGGCGGCGACTTGAGGGGGATATGATGGGCAAAACAATCCAATGAGCATGACACATGATAGAAATACACCACACAAGGCACGCACATCACACCGTTAACCCTTTATCTGAGCCAACCACATGAGTAACCCACCACCCTCCAGGTCAAGGCCGAACCAGGGGCAGGAGGAACACGAGCGAGCACATACAACCCGTAGAGCACGACACATGATAAGAAAACACACCACCTGAAAACATATATACATCACACCACTAGGCCTCAACCGAACCACCCTCACAGGTCAAGGCCCGAACCAGGGGCAGGAGGACACGAGTAAACACACCATATACCACACATACAACACGCCGTTAATCTTTGTCTAAACCCACGCAGGAGTTACTGGCCATCTTCCAGATTCAGGCCCGAACCGAAGGCCAGTCAGAACTCAGACAATGCACCACACATTTGCGAACCACTGGTGTCAGCCTACTGATAACATAGCACCCATAACTCCCAAGATACTCCCTGAGAACCCCTCGCACCTGGTCAGAAAGAAACACTGAGCACTCATAAATCGTATCAGTAACCAGAGACACAAGGTCAAGATGTGCACTCAGAGACACACACAAACACCCACCTTAAGCACACACACCTCGTTAGGAGGAGAAACACAGCATAAGACCATACCACACAGATCATCTCACGCTCTTCTGAAGCAGAACTTCCAAGGAGGCGAAGCTCCAGGCGACCTCAGCGCTGTTAGGGACTTAGAAATATTCGATCTCTCACGCTTTATGTACCTGTATCACTCTTTTACTATTTTCACTAATAAAATCCGAGGCCCTCGTGCTGATAGAATTTATCACCTCTCCGTCTCATTTTCTCTGGTCAAGTAGCTAGACAGACTGATTTTTCCCAACACAGCATCCCATTTGTTTTGAATATTTTACATTTCTAACATACCATATGGCATACTGTGGTACATTAAGCCTAAGTACCATGGTACTTAGCGATGTACCATGCTTTACCATGGAACATTATACTCATGTACCATGGTACACGATGGCATCGAGAGCAATGTTACAATATGATATACCATGATATACAGTAAGTTATGTACCATGGTATATCCATGGTAGGTAACATGTTATACCGTACGCTATGGTTACTCCATGGTTTATAGTACTCATGAGTAATGGTATACCATGGTATGGTATACCATGGTATACCATAGTAAAATTTCACATGGGTAGTGCCGTCACACTACCATCGGCAGCCGCACCTGAACCTAATGTTACGGCTACGACTTCGGGTCACTCTGCCTCCTCATTTTCTGCCGACATCAGGGTGGCGCTGGGCGGCACGGCAACGCTGCGTGCGGAGGGGTTGTGGTGTCTCCACACAGCGGAGAAACACCACTCGCTGAACAGTAGCGAAAACTTGGCTGACGTTTTCAGGGCAATGTTTTCCAGATTCCGACATAGCCAAGACTTTTGCTTGCGGTAAGGACAAATCTGGTTACATTATATGATTCGGCTTAGCACCATACTTCAAGCAGGAGCTCATCAACACAATCAACAAGGCTGGCCAGTTCGTCTTAATGTTTGATGAGTCGCTCAACAAATCAACAAAAAAGAAACAGCTTGACGTCCACATTCGATTCTGGGAAGATGACCGTGTCCAATCTAGGTAACCTCTGTTTAATACTATACTATATAATCTATACACTATATTTTTTTTCAACCTGCACGCACCTGTGTGTGTGCGCGTGTTGAGGAGTGACACGTTAATAAATATCTCTCTGTCTGGCTAGGTACCTTGGTTCCCAATTCTTAGGACATGGAAAGGCTGACGACCTGCTACATCACATTAAAGTAGGTTAAATTACTAGCATTTAATTTTAAATTTTTAATACTTATGGACAATCGTGTGGCTAAAGTGTTGATTAAGAGACTGGGATGTGGCAAGTGACTCAAAACAGGTTGAGGGATTGGTTGTCTGTAAGGATAAACATGTATAAATGTGACACAGTGGTGTGATAAAGGTTACTGTTATGTGGATCTGAGATTTGGGTGTGTTTGTGTGTATGCTTGCACGCACACATGCGTGTGGGTTGCTGTGGGTCCTTTGATTAGCAAATTGTCTTCAGTATTCTTGGGGAGTGGAGTTGGCTGACCAGGCTAGCTGTTCAGTTTAGCTTGAATGGCTTGGAAGTAATTGGAGCACATTACCAGGATGTACAGTGAATAACATTCATCTATGTTTGTTAGTACCACTTGTTTGTTTCACACAAAACATATTAGATTTACTGGTATGCTGCTATTATTAATTTTTGCTTCAGGAATTTTGGGACACTAAACATTTGTATTTCTTATAACCATTTTACATATAATAATGAGTGGAAATTGGGCTATAGTTAATATTCTTACTGAATGCCATTGTTATTTTCAAAAATAAACATTCAAGGGAATTATTGCCATTAATATACTTGTTGTTGTGTTTATTCCCAGTAATGTGTTGCAAAACTGAATATGAGGCAGCTTCTCTCAATCAGTATGGACGGCCCAAATGTCAATTTGAAGTTTGCAGACCTCCTCCAGACGGAGCATGCTGAACTGTATGGTGCTCATCTGGTCAATGTTGGAAGCTGTGGGCTTCACACGCTCCACAACGCAGTGAAGGCAGGCTTTACCATATGGTAGATGGACAAGCTCCTTCGAGCACTCCATATTACCTCTTCCACCACAATGTTCCAGCCAGGAGGGAAGATTTTACTGCCTTGACTGGGTCCACCTCCTTCCCACTACCATTCTGTGGCCACAGGTGGGTTGAGAATTGTTTGCTATACATATTGCGACAGGATTTGGCCCGAAATGTCTGTTTTTATGTGGCAACAATAAAGTCCTGACATTGTCCATTTTTGCATAGGTGGATTGAAAATGTCCCCGTGGCAGAGAGGGCATTTCAAGTGTGGCCAATGGTCAGGTTGTATGTGAGTGCTGTCAGGCAGAAGAAGCTCCCAACCCCCAGTACTGCCTCTTATGATACAGTTGAGGCAGCACAAGCAGATCCTCTAATAATTGCCAAGCTCCATTTCTTCCTGGCAATATCCAGGACCTTTTACCACTTCCTGACCAACTATCAAACCGATGAGCCAGTTCTGCCCTTCTTTGCCAACGATTTGAGTGAGCTGCTGAAGGTAATCTCAAATCACTTGAGATAAAACCATGGATGCAAACTTACATATGCACACACACGCACGCATACACACACACACACACACACACACACACACACACACACACACACACACACACACACACACACACACACACACACACACACACACACCAATTATTTTGTTTTATTTTATTTGTTCCTTTCATGAAATTGCACAATAGAATATAAAATAAATTGATCACACATAATTTCAAATCAACATTTTTTCATGATTAGAAAGAAGCAGTGAGAAGAATTATCTGTTTAATGGATAGGATAGTAGGATGGTTCTGTCACTGATTACTTGCTATATCCTTTTTTAGAGTCTCCTGTGGCGGTTTGTAAAGGGAGAGCTCCTGCAAGACACCACTCCGCTGAAGCTAACTAAAATTGACGTTGCTGATGAGGTGAATAGGGTATCCTACAAGAATGTTGACATAGGACTGGGTGCTGAATCTGCCATCAAGGTAATTTTGATATTGTCTATTTTCTTTTCATGGATGTATTTATGTTTTTTGCTTTCTGTACACCAATACAACTAGTTCAATTTTTACATTTTATTCTATTTGTATTATTATTATTATTATTATTATTATTATTATTATTATTATTATTATTATTATTAATAATAATTGCTGACGTGGGGAAACTTTTTTGAAACTATTAAGATTACCCTTCTTCATCATTTACACTTCTAATGTTTATATAGTCTGTTGTTATAGGTCTGTTTATAGGTCTGTTATAGTTGTCGTCGTTGTAGTCTGTTGTAGTCTGTTTATAGTCTGTTTATATTTGTCAGGCACTTCAGAGCAAGCCAGGAAGCAGGGTTGGTGAGCTTTCAGTTCTCACCTTCCGGAAAGAGTGCATGCAGGGCCTGGTTAAAATCGTTCAGAAAGTGCAGGAGAAAAGCCCCCTTAAAATTCCAGTGGTCAGGGCTATTGGATGTCTGGACCCCAGAAGCATGCACAGAGATGCAGAGGGGTGCCTCACAAAGATGAAGACTGTAGTACGAACAATGCTGCAAGGACAAGCAGTTGGCAGGAGGCGTCTCTTGCTGTTTGAAAAACATAGGGAGAGTAAAAGTTGAGACTTTATCCCAAAATTTAAATATCAAAGGGCAGCGCCAGATGCAATGTATGCAAGACCCAACCTCCTGCCTACACAGGAGAGAGATTTCAGGATAATCTAAAAATTTTTCAAATGCATCCATATGAAATAATTAAAACACAGAAGATATCTACAGTACATTGTTTACATTTTTCAGACACTGTGCTGTGTATTTGTCCAATGAAAGATGAATAAAAGGACTGGAATTCTATTTATTTATTATTCTATTAGTAACTTTTTTTTTTTTTTTAAATTTCTATTATTCCAGGTGATGCAATCATACAACAGTTCCAGAGCTTTCTCTCACTTGAGGCGAGAGACGAGGGATTCCTCTCCTTTCAGCCACTGAAGGAGCGACTTGATGTCTTCCTGCATTCAGCCCTCAGCAAGTCTTACCCAGAGCTATCCAAGTCTCAGAGCCTTCTACTTCTGTCCCACGGACAAGCAACGGTGGAAAGAGGGTTCTCCATCAATAAGGAGGTTGAAACATGCGGTATCCGCGGGTCATTCCGACATACCGCCACTCCGACATTGACGTCTAATTGTCGTAATGGCGGCACATCCATTGATTGAAAACGTCCCACCACTCCGACAATTTTTGTTTCCATTGTCGGAATGGCGGTACTTTTCCTTTTTTGGAAACATTCCGCCATTCCGACAATAAGGTCATTAAATGTGTAGGTTTGATCACCGCCTCCCTGCCTGCCCATCTCTCTCCTCTAACAGCACTTTGACTCTGGTCAACGCCCTTGTCACATCCATCTCTCGATTATAAAATGCATTATTATTATTATTATTATTATTTTATTGGCGCTGTGCTACTTTCATTTGCAGCTGTGGTCGAGGAGAGCTAGAGAGTTAATGGAAAGAGGGACCGCTCCGCCGGTGAATCAGATCAGTGATGTTGTTTTTTATTGTATCACAGTGGTTACAGTACGTTCAACAGAATCAGTGGTTCTCATGGGGGTCCTGGACCCCTGCAATATTTTTGATTTCTCCTGTAGCCTGGCCGGGTCTGGCTCCAAGTTTAATTATAGACAATTTGATCTGCAGACGAACAGTGGCATGCGTAAAACACCATATTTTGACTACTTCGTGGCTGTTGCTATTTTATTTAAAGTTACCTTTCGTTTCCTTTTGATTTTTGTGCGTATTATGGCGCCGTCCTGGTCCATATTTGTAAGCCTTTTTACCATGAGTAAATTCCCAAAAGTTGCAACAACTTGTAGTGATCCACTGGGGTTTTGCCAGGCCAGCTGGGGGTAGTTGATTTACAGGTTTGTTCCCCCGGTTTCATTGTGTATTAGGCCAGGGAAATGATCAATTATCCTTGTGGTTTGAGCACTGGGACGTGCAGACCTTTAATGAATGAATGAATGTTTCTTTTTTGCTGTAAGTTGTGTGTCGTAATGCGTAAAAGTGCATTAGTGGGACCGAGGGTTTACCACGCGTCAACTCACGCACGCACACACACACGCACACGCACACACACACACACACACACACACACACACACACACACACACACACACACACACACACACACACACACACATGTCCGGCACGGACAGTGACAGTGCGCTCGCGCACCCACACACACACTCATTCCCACTCGGACTTAATGGACAGCGGGAGGGGGGGGGGGCTTTCGGGTTCTGTTGATCTGTGTGTAATTGTGTATTATATGCCGCCTGTGATGGGCGTGTTTTGAGTTCAGTGAAATACAGAGACTCAGACTAAGTAGCGACTTTGATTATTGCTTCCCTGGACGCACCAGTAGCGCGAGCCTAGGTCGCCTGCAGCATGACTGCGTTGTGCCAGTTCCTCTTATATCCTTATTGTAAGGGAAATTGTTACAAACTGACATCGGAGTGTGTTGATTGTAAATGGCCGAGAATTTGTGTTTGTGTTTATTTATTAAGCTTCCCACTGACTGTATCGCATCCGTAACACATGTCTTAAAACATGAAAAAAAAAAAAAAAGTTTTGTCGGAATGGCGGGACGAAACTGTCGGAATGGCAGGACGTTTGGCATGTCGGAATGTGTGGTATGTCTGAATTGGTGGACATGTCTGAATAGTAGAATGTCTGAATGGCGATATGTCGGAGTGGCAGCATGTCGGAGTGGCAGCATGTAACCGAAACATGCAACATCCTTGAAGCATCGATGGAAGCTTTGAGGTTGATATGTGACAAGATCAGTGTCTGTGGGGGTCTTTTGAAGGTACCTCTCACAAAGGAGCTCATGGCTTCAGTGGCCTCTGCAAGGTCAAGGTACAGGATTTACCTGGAAGATGAACAAAAGAAGAAACAGAGTGCCACACAGGGCCTCAAAAGAAAAGCAGTGCAGGAGGAGATAGAAGACCTGAAAAAGAAAAGAATGGTTTTGACAGAGGTGTGCAGCTCCCTCCAAACAAATGCTGATGAGTTTGCAGAGCAGGCAGAGGGGAAATCTGGGACGTTAATGGCACAACTGATAACAAAGTCCAACACCCTGAGAAGAAGACGTAAAGAAAAACAGAATGAACTGGACCAAACTAAGAAGCTGCTGGAAACAAAATCAAATGAGCTGAGACACATGTCATGACTGTCCTGATGTTGTTGAGCGTGGAGCAATGTTTTTTTTAAATAAACTTTGCCCTTGAGTTATTATCCCAGCCTATTTTGAATTCTGTTGTACCATAGTGTTCTTAGTGGTCTGTAGTCTTTAACACAAACTAAAACTTGTCACTGATGTAAATGGTTGCATATTGAAGTGGCGTGAGGCATTAAGAAATATTGGGATGGTCTTGAAAAAGTTTTAAAAAGGTATTACAATTAGCTTCAGGATTCCTGTATATACCCTGGTATAGTCTATCGGTTGTGTCCTTTGTCTTTTTATCCTCCAACCCTAACCCTTCGGATCCGTTTGCTTGCTTGCTGAACAACCTATCAGGCTGATAATCAACAATGCTCGAAAAGTGATTAATACACTGAGGATGCTGCCTTGACTGGCCGAGGTGTCAGTGGACATGGCACTTTTAAAGCACTAATGGTGCTTTGTATTCAAACTTGGCATACCTTCAGAGGGAGGGGCAGGCTCACTCACTGTGGAGGACAATAATGGCACTAATTCTGCTAAACACAAAAAAAGAAAGAACATTAACATTTTTATCAACAGAAACACAATCAGAAGTGAGATGACTCATTGAAGTGAAGTTACCTACCAATATATCCAATGTCATGGAGCTGCTCTGTGATTGTAGAGCCCGATGCAGTCTCCACAGGCTCGCTAGTCACACACTCTGACAGCATGCCTGCGGTGGTCACTGCTATCAGATTCGCTCCCAACCGTCATTGGCCTCAGTATCACTTAAAAACCATTTAATCTGGGTAAAATAATTAGAGAAACTCACTTGAATTCTTTGACATTTAAAAACAAGAACTTCATATTGGCTATAAATAGTATTTTTTCTTAATATATAGGAGCGTTATTTAATTGGTATAGCTAGTGGAATGGATATCAGGCCATCGGGGTGTCACAGCCTGGCTCTTCACTGTGGCAAAGATGGGAGACCAGACTACCGAGTGAAATTAACTTAACATTTATTCACAACCAACCAAGACCATACACAACAGAACATCTATAAATGTCAGTAATCAGTAGTGTAAGCATGTGTGTGAGTGTGTGGGCAAAACAAATAGAACAAAAGCAATGGCTGCAGCAGCAAGAGCCAGCCCAGATCTGCAGAAGGGTGAGCATTATATAGACAGCACACCAGCCGAGTAGGGTCTATCTGCAGCCGGAGCCACTTGCCAAACACGCCCATTGCTCTGCCAGACACGCCCATTGCTCTGCCAAACACGCCTATTGCCAAACACGCCCATTGCTCGTTCTATGGGTGGTGTCATGGCCAATTTTGTACCGGCCTACGTCATCAGTTGTTGACAACTTGACAACTGATTTGATTGGGTTGTCCGTTGCCGGGTGGGTTTCAAAAAACATTCGGCTCATGTTTCCAAAGACGAAATAACATAATACAGATAACGGATCCGCTAGATAACACTTGTTTTTCATTTATATTTGTATTGTATTGAATTTTTTAATCGAATTTATCTAGTAAACTGAGTGTTTAAAGCAGGTTTCAAAAACCATTCGCGCTTGTTGTCGAACACCAAATAAAATAATACAGATAACGGATCGCTAGATAACACTTGTTTTTACTTTATATTTGTATTGTATTGAATTGTTTAATCGAATTTAGCTAGTAAACTGAGTGTTTAAAGCAGGTTTCAAAAACCGGTCTTGTCACGCTCAATGAAGGAGTGCAATGAACGAGCATCATGTTCTCACCTTCAAATATTGGCACAAACCTTAGAATATAAAAAGCTCCATACCAAAAGTATTTTAATTATTAAAGCCTGTAGCAATAAATGACATAATGGTTGGTTAAATTAGTGATGTATCTTCTTCGAAGCTGAAGACATCTTTGTCCATGGTAACTCCACTGCCCTAAATGGATTACACAAATTCACATAAGTACAGCTCTGATGGTGGACATTGTCTTTGTATGCAATTAAACTTTATACTAACCATCTCCTTTGAAGGAAAGCTGTAAGGCCTCTTATTATAAGCATGGTCCTCGTCAGAGTCCAATGGTCTCTGTAAACCAAACATCATTATTGCGCCATCATGTTTAATATGCAATGGTTTAACACTTGAAAGAGCGATCCAGGTTGGATTCAGAATGACACAGTACCAAACTAAACCTACTGCAGGAGCCATAAAGATACATGAAGTACTTAGCACTGACCACTGTGCAGCTTGAAAGTCTCCTTTTTCGGGCAATCCTGAAGACAGGTGGGACATTGTCTTGGAGGGTTGATTTTCCTTCCTCCGTAAAGTGGGCGAACTTCCTCCCATACCTGCAATTAAAACACCAGAGCATTACATTTATTACCAGGTCTTATCCCAAATTCCTGATAATACATAAATAAATACATATTATGTTTGTAGCACCACAGCATACCCTTCCAGCCCAAGGTTTCCACCAGGGACAAACACACACACCACCGTCTCAGGAAAGACATTTCATGCTAAAGAAAGATGTTAGTCAAAATACATTCATTTCCTTATAGTATATTTACGGATTCTGTGTTTCATAATAAAAACAGCTAGTGTTGTGATAACCCTGCTTAGTGCATTCACTCTGAACACTCACAATTTTGAAGTAAGCATGATTTCATTCAATTTGGATATGTTTTATTATAGTTTGGGAAGTAACTCACCATCTGCAGCCTACACATTTGACCCTTAGGCAGTACTCTCAGTAACTGCTACATACTTAAGACCCACCTCTTCTCCTTGGCATGTATTTTAAGCTGAGCTCGACACCTTGACTATAAATTCTGTTATTTTTTCTTCCTATGTTTGTTATTTATTGTTTCTTATTTGATCTGATATTATTAAAAATTGACTTTACTTAATACTTACAATACTGAAGTCAAAAGTAGCCCTCTGTGGCAAAATACCAGGCGTACTGTAATGAGAGACACATGTGAGACATATTTAAACATGAGAACAGTTTTGCCATTACTGAAAAAGCACTCACACAATGAAATGTGAAGGGGTGATGCCAAAAAGGAAGTTATCCGAGGCTTTCCTATGCACACTTGAATTTTTAATGTACAAATTCTTTGAAAATGCAATGAAATGAGAACACCCATTTCATGGGATAACTTTAAAAGCAGTATTTAGAGGAGAAATTATAGAATTTTGTTCGTATAAGAAGAAAGACAGTAATAAATGAAATGAAGATCAGCAAAAAAAATTGAAAGAACAATTTAAGTCTGGAGCAAAATATTTGAGAGAATATCAAAAAAATCAACAATCTAGTTACAAAGAGTTGTAAGACAAGTCTTGTGTTTCTGAAACAGGAATTATGAAAGCACATCTGAATCTATGAAGATATTGGCCTGGAAACTGAGGAAAACATTTTAACTTCATAATGGCAACATGACTCACCATTATCATGAAAACACCAGTCATTCCCATGACTCTGCTTTGGAAGCCCCTATATGAAAAAAGGCAGAAATAAAGCAATGTAGCTGATTATGACACAATAATTCAGGGACAGGTTCTGGTCCCCAGGAAGACTAGCTCTCACTCCCGAGGGTATAATGATGGTATAATAATAAATCAAATTCAAACATTGCAAACAATACCTCAAAATCTAGAGCCGTCTTCTCTTGTCCAGGATCCCCGCAACGATGCGCTGTGCAACAATCCCTATTCAATGAAGAGCAAAACTAGAAATCACACATCAAAAAGTCCACATCTGTCTGGTCCTGTAGGAGAGGACCAAAACATAAACCAGAATGACTGATGCTTCGGAACATGAAACACAGTTGTAGAAAGGAATGCAGACAAGAACATGTCCAAACCATGCAAACTGGTAAATTGTAGCTTATTGGCAAAAGTTAAACTAGGAGAATTTCTGTTTCCCTTTTCTTTTGATTGTGTTGGAAATATGACTATTAAAAGTCAACTGAAAAGACCATCTGTCTGACTGAGCACTCCTTATTTCCACAGTACCTCCTGACTGAACTTTTGTCTCTTGAGCTGATCTTAACAGAAAAAGGCAGGTCAGGGTAACGTGACCGCCGGAAAACAAATCCTCGGTAACCTTAATATATCCCTGTAAGGCTCATTGGGGAAGCCCTCTGCTGTTCTGAAAAACTGTGAATCCAGAAAGAACATTTCTTTCTGCCGTGGTCTCATTACCTAGGGATTATATTTGGTTATTATGTGGAACAGGACATTAAGGGGGATACACAGCCACAACAAACAAACTAGGTAAATGGCATTAGTAATGAAGGCAACAAATCAAAAATCCACAATAACGTTATATGTCTTTAAAATGCATTGCTGTGGATGTCATATGTTGCATCCTTAGTTGCGTCATGTATATTTTCAATGGGTATAATGTACTTACACACAGGAGAAAATGCCCTGGAATCCACAGTGAAATAATAAGGGCTTCCTTCTGATCAGCATTTATCTGTTAAATATGATGTATTGCATTTTAACATTTGGGAACAATGCTTAAAAGCTGGGGTGTGCAAACCTGGGACCTGCATAAAATAACTTCATGAAATATTCTCTTCTAACTATTGTTTGTTAATATCAAAACAGTTTTTGTGACATTTAATTTGTCCTGATGTGCAGTATTTAGGACCAACACAGCAATGAGCTCATATCCCATGAAGGGAATGCCAATTGGAAAGTGATGGATGAAATTGTTCCTACACACTTATTTATCTTGTTTAATATTAGACTAAACTTACTGGGAAATGGAGCAGAGGATCACAGCTGGAGGGAGGGAGCCACGTTGGGGGTACATGGAGGTTGGCAATATAAATGTCCTTTCCCTATGAAATTCAGAGAATCCAACAATTAAACAACAATGCTACATGTAACATAAACATATGGCTGAGTGCTATTGTCTATTGCTCAAAATTATGCAAGAAAGCCTCAACATTTACACAACCTATTAATCGAGTCAAAACACACCTGCATATTACCCATCTCCTGGACAATCTCCTGAGGCACGCATTTCCTACCTGTCGGTTTAGTTTACACACAGTGTCAGATAATAAATTCCCGATGGGGTTTTATTAAAACATGCCTTCACCATAACATTGGACAGTTGTAAATCACCATTGAGTCGATGTCCCTTTGAAGTCCAAGTGTCAGGAAGTTAGACCTTGACAGGCAAGTAGGCCCATGTTTGACGATGAGCTCCTCACCTGGCCTTTTTGGATCCAGGAAATAGTTGATCTGGGGCAGTGTGTAGAAATAAATCAACAGGCAAAATTAGTGATTTCCCAAATGAATAATGAAATATTAACACTTATCATAGTATATTAAGACATTGGTTTACCAGCTGCTCCTGAAGGGGGTGATGACCCTTTAAGGTCCATGAGGCTCTGCAGGGCTTTAGTGTTGACAATATTGTCAAGGCCTCACATTTCTCTGTACATTGGTCCAAGTGCGGATCCATTTGCACTGTAATCAAAAGGCAGAACATCGTCATTACTTGATCCATGCACATCTTTAAAGCAGTTACAGACGCAATAGCAGGATGTCCCCTCACCTTTGGAATTAGCTGGAGCTTAAGTGCCACTTGAAAACAGTGCAGATGCTGTAAAAGGTTAACACGGATTCAAAAATAATTATCGTGAAGATAATGTAATATTAAGTCTATATATTAATGTTTAACGCTTACGCACCCATTATAGCCTTTCCAGTCTGATCAATAGCAATGTCCTCTGATACATTATTCCGAAGGTCTGTCAATATCTTCTCGTTAACCATCACATTGTGGTGGTGTATCACAGATCGCATGAGAAAGATATGGCTTCCTGGAGACATCATGTTCATAAAGTAGTTATTTTTTCTGATTTTTGAGAAAAATTGCTCAGCTGTCTGAGAGTTCACCCAGCCACGGAGTTCGGGGACAAGTCCAATTTTTCGAAGGCAACCTTTTGGATCCTTAGTGTTTGCCTCATGGAAAATGTCGTACAGTGCAAAGTGGTCTGAAGATCCTGTACTTGGGTGTGCATTTTTGTCTGCATGCTCCTTCTTCAACTTCAGCCAGGGTAGGTTGATTTCTAATTCACCTTTCTCAGCAGACTTAAGATTTGTTGGTGTTGCTTCAGCCAGTCGCCCTTCATGTGGCCTGAATGGTATTGTTTCAGGCTCACGCAAGTTGGTGTGAGTAACCAACCCCTGGCAAAGTCGTAGATCACCACATTTGGCAGGTGTTTAAAGGAGAGTAGCATGTCGGCATAATCCCGTGGACTTTCTGCTCTCAAATTGAATTTGACCGAATTTACAATACCACAGGGGCACATTATCACGGCCCAGCCACCTTAACAAGAAAATAAATTGCAATGTAAGTACATTGACATCAAAGTGACTTCTTGATAGTGTTTAGATGTCAGTTAAATACATTAAATCTTCTGTTAAACAAAAACTATGGAAAAAATTAAATAATAACTTACCAGATGCACCCCAGACCTTTTGGAACACCTTGTCATATGTACTGCGGCTTTTCATCTGTTCCCTCAATCGCAGGATAAGATCCATTTTTGATCCAGAGGAGTCAAGGCCACAGTGTTTCACCAAGTTCCTCACAGGATCAACCTATGAAAACAAGCATGAGTACCTCAATCAATAAGCTGTTGTGGACAGACCTCAGCTAAATTGGAATAAACACTTGAATCTGCTATATTATGAATGGACATTTAATAATATAAGTTTGGGGGAAAGGTAGCCTCACCTTCAAGTTCATTATCTCATCGGTCAATCTCTCCTCTGTGATTTCAACCTCTTCCTGCTCTAGCACCGTCGACTGGTTCCTGCCTTTGCCCTTCATATATTCAGTATTAAAAACGATGTTGCTGTTCCTGGTCTGAGGACCAATCCACGGTGCCCATGTGTCATAGGATGGGGACAGCACACATGGGTTTGAAGCGTTACCTAGGTAAGAGCCAAAAACACAATGCAAGCAAAAAAATTTAAAAGAGCCAAACATTGTGTTCATAAGGAAATACAATACACAAAAAAAGAGAAAAATTCTAATTCATTAAATTGGATATTCTGGTGCAAAGCACTCTTCATTACTTCCCTTACAATTCCTCCAAGTTGAAATTCTTTACTTACTCTTTACAAAGCCCCGGCAAAGGATCTCTTGGCTAATACTATGCCAGAAGTCTTCAATGTCGACCCGGCCATCAAATTCAGGTGGTGGCTCTTTAAGGTCACTCACTGAAAGACAAACGGTGGTCTAAATAACAGTGGTCACTGTAACATACCCCTCAAGAGATGTGAAAAAATAACCACTCACCTGGCATGCTGAAGACTCCCTTCTTGTGCAAATCCATAACAACAACAGAAGGATGATCGCCACAGTTTACACAGGAGAAGTAGTACTCATGGGAAGACAGCGCCTCAAAATGCAGGTACCCATGACGTAAGGAATCGTGGTCTGGATACTTCTGATTATTTGTGGCTTGTAAAGCCTCCACAACTCTCCCAACTGCTGTATGGTTCTACAAATTAATTTGGAGGAAGAACTGTAGGGTCGATATCAAGGGAAAGGAACACAGGCTTACACATTAAAGATATAATTTATGTATTACCTGGATAGAGTTCCTCAGAAATAAGCAGAAATGAAGTGTCAAAATCACACGATCATTGAAATTATGAAGCCCCTCTGTCCACTCCTGGTATCTGTAAAATGTGCCACATGCAGCACATTTTTTGCAATATGTTGTAACACCTGAAAAATGGAAGAATTTTATAAAAGGCTGTTAAAAGTTGTGTCATTGCAATGATGGTTAATGAATGACCAACCACATCAATAGATATAAAAACATTTAAAAATACCTATCTTGAAATGCAATGCAACCTACCATCCACTACTCCAGTAACTGTTACAATCTTTGCTCTTCGATGTAATATGATTGGTTCTGAAAGAGGGACTTCACCGGGACACTTGTGACAGTAGATCTCTTTTGGTACTAAATGTCTTGGCATTTCGTCTGATGATTGGATTGTGGCAAGGTTGGTCGGGAGGTTTGCTGGCAAGGCTTTATGTGAAATTAGATATTCAACTATTTCCACCAGTGCATTTCCTTCAGGGGGATATATCAAATCTATTTCGTCTTCTTTTGTATCTTCAACCTGGATTTCGTCAGTTGAAAATGTCTCTAAAGACTCTCCAGTACATGGGACAATTTTTTTAAATAACCTGGGCCTTGATTGGTGAAGGTGCCACTTTGCGATTGATTTGTGAGGGCATGATTTTCTGGAGTGTGTGCATGGACAATGCCATGTGTTTCTGACATTGTCGTAGTGGACCATGATCCTCCCTAATCTTGAGTAGGTTGAGATATGTGGCTCGTGCACAGAAAAATACATGTCTGCATTTTCTTGAGTAAGATTCACATGAACTGTCAGCGGTGAACCTTGGGACTCAGCAGTAAGCTTCCTTCTCAGACACTCGCTCTCTGTGCTTTTACTCAACCAATTTGTCTCAACCATCTCCTTCAGAATCCCTTCATCAGGGACAAAGGGTGAAGCAATCGACGCAGAACTAAACAACAAGGAACGAACATGTTTACAATCAAACCCCAATAACCCACTCCTATGTGCATAGTCATATGCCCTTTGGCATGAGTCTAACTGGCAGCATACACGGTGGTTGCTACCCCAGGTACATTTCTCGACATGTATGTAGTGGGTAGGACCCTTAATGGACCTGGCAACAGCAAAAATTCCTCTATTACGATCAACACACATTGAATCAAGGTGATGATCTGTGGTTATATCAGAGGTCTTTTTACTGTGGTGCCTTCGAATGTGGAGCTTTATGGGTTTTTTTTGCAGTTTTGTGCCACAAAAGCAACATGTTGTCATTTTTCGCCTTGCCAACAATATCTTCGTGGTCACCAGAGCCGTCGTGGGAGCAGAAGTCACCAGAGCCGTCGGCGTGGGAGCAGAAGTCACCAGAGCCGTCGTCGTGGGAGCAGAAGTCACCAGAGCCGTCGTCGTGGGAGCAGAAGTCACCAGAGCCGTCGGCGTGGGAGCAGGAGTCACCAGAGCCGTCGGCGTGGGAGCAGAAGTCACCAGAGCCGTCGTCGTGGGAGCAGGAGTCACCAGAGCCGTCGTCGTGGGAGCAGAAGTCACCAGAGCCGTCGTCGTGGGAGCAGGAGTCACCAGAGCCGTCGGCGTGGGAGCAGAAGTCACCAGAGCCGTCGTCGTGGGAGCAGGAGTCACCAGAGCCGTCGTCGTGGGAGCAGAAGTCACCAGAGCCGTCGTCGTGGGAGCAGGAGTCACCAGAGCCGTCGGCGTGGGAGCAGAAGTCACCAGAGCCGTCGGCGTGGGAGCAGAAGTCACCAGAGCCATCGGCGTGGGAGCAGGAGTCACCAGAGCCGTCGGCGTGGGAGCAGGAGTCACCAGAGCCGTCGGCGTGGGAGCAGGAGTCACCAGAGCCGTCGGCGTGGGAGCAGAAGTCACCAGAGCCGTCGGCGTGGGAGCAGGAGTCATCATTGTATTGCAGCAGGTTGAAATATGTTTGAAGAAACGGTCCTTCTTCACCATCATTTTTGAGCATGAAATGCAATGATAATGGCCCTCATTTAAACAGCCAAGGTGACATTTGAATATGTGATGTCCTAAAAAAAAAAGGCAGAAACGGTGAATAAGAAGTTTTCATAGAAACATACCAATTTTTTTTTTGAGTTGTTTGTTAGAGAGCAATAAATATTCATATATCGGATGATACAACCTTCTCCTAGTACATAATTATCATGTCTATAACCTGAACTTTAACAGGATGAAAGTGTGATGAAACAGGAGGGATATAAATACACATACATTGATTTTTAATATGCAGGACACTACACCTTAGGGGAACAGGGACCATTCAAAATGTAAATTTAAAAAATGTTATCAAATAGATGGACTTACCACGATACTTCACAACTGACCGCTGATGTGTCTGCAAATGAGCAGCGAGCTCAAGGTACCCCCCTGTCTTGTGGCATAACGGACACTGGAACGTATCCATGTCCAATCTGGTGAGCTCCGGGCATGCGCCATCTTTAGTCTATAGGAGAAGTTATATAATTAATATGTTAGTTTGATATTGGAAAATTCCTAAGGCACTAACAAGAGAGATTTAAAAAAAAGCCTTCCTGTTAGCAGTTTGAAAAATACAACATGTTACTACAAAGTTTGTTTATTCAACATTTTCTGGTATAAATCTGCATAGAGACTGCCTCTACAGACAGTAGAGGCAGTCCTGATTTTTTCAGATGGCCTATGGTGTTTATGTGTTTTATTACATAATTACATTTACATATTTTTTACCTATTACATAATAGCTCAGCAGCATACTATACATAGTAGTTCGTATTAAATGTCCCCGTTGTTAGGATTGTTATTCTTAACTCCATTGTTAATATTATTAATATGCGTCATTCATTTCCACGGCAGATGTCAACTTAATTTAACTTAAAAAATGCGGGAGGCAAAACACAGCTAAGGTAAACGGGTAATGTAGTCACGATCTTGAGAAAGCCTAAAAAGAAAGGTGTAATTTACAGTCAAGTGAAATTGTTCTTACCTCCATTGTAATTTCCACTCCATTCACTTTCCTTCACATGCAAACAAAATTAATACAACGTAACAACCACAATAGTGTTAAGTAAGGGACCTTGAGGGACTGGAGCTCTCACGTTGAAATTGTACCGGGGTCGAAAATTGTACCGGTCTACGTCATCAATTGTTGACGGGCTTATATTCTGTAGCATTACGCACGCGCACGAACTATGGGCGTGTTTGGCAGAGCAAGGGCGTGTTTGGCAGAGCAATGGGCGTGTTTGGCAAGTGGCTCCGGCTGCAGATAGACCTACTTGCACTAGCTGGGGGAAGTCAGAGTTGCGTTGAATTTTTATTTATTATTTTATTTGTATTCTTTTTGTAGCTTTACATAAAGCCCCTTGATAAATGTAATTACTAACTGTACATTAAAAAGTATTTCTGCTCAATTTGAAAGGTTGAATCTCCTCGTGACTGTATGTTTGTATAAAGCGCTGATGCGCTCCACTTTTTTCTGTGGAGAACCAGTGCCTTGAATATTTACAACAGTGTTTTTACAGCTCGATGCGGTGGACTTTTTTGCTTTTGTTATTGCAGTATACATTCCCACTATGTACTTTTCCGTTCTAATTCACCATTCTGTTTGTTCTAGTGTGTTGCGGTGGCTGGACTGGATGCCTGGACTCTCCTTATGGACAACCGGCCAGAACTCCATCACCATTTCAATATGATGTGCATGTATTTACCTGTATGTCAATTATGGCACCCATTGCACTCCTGACCATCCCTGGAAGAAGGGATCCCCTGCTATGCGTTTCTTCTCAAGATTTCTTCCTTGCTGATTTCAAGGGAGTTTTTTCTTGCCCGTGCGGGGGTTTGGGTAAAGGGGGGTGTCATAAATATTGGCCTGTTAAGCCCTTTGAGACTGTAATGGTGATTAAGGGCTATACAAATAAAATTGAATTGAATTGAAATTGAATTGAATTGGACGGGGGGCCTAAGTGGTCGTGTGTTCCCCATATATAAAGCGCTCCGGATTATAAGGAGAACTGTCTTTTTTTGAGAAAATTAAAGGCTTTTAGGTGCAGCAGCTGGGCTACCACACTGCCTTACAGTTTGTTCATTTCATGATACAATAATTGTCGTGCCTCTGCCTGGCAAGCGCGTTTCTGCGCTCCTTCTCTGCGCATAAGAGCAGCGCCCGGGTCCGATTTGACAGGTCTGTCCGTGTCTCCAGCACTAGCCACTAAAATTAAAAATTGTTGGCACAGCATCTGGCTTCAGGCGATTGGTGGGACGGCGAAATCTCCCGTCTTCAGCAACAACTCCCTCTTCAACGTAATCAGCTTCTATAAAGTGGTCGCTACTCTCTGCCCTGGTCCCATTGGGGGGCTGAGGCATTTCAATGCAATAACCATCCTCGGAGCAGTTTAGGCTTCTTAACAGGAATGACATGGAAATGAACTATTTTACCGCTCTCTTTTACCTGATAATATTTGTTTGAACAGCCAGGGGCAATACAAAATGACCCCCCTGTTCTTCCAAGCGCGAACCATTCTGATGACGTAGCGCCTGCATTTTTAAAACATGGCCACGCCCTAGTGACGAAAGTCGTTATCAACATGTCTTTTTCTAGTGAAAATACTTGAATTTCAGGTTTAATAAAAATCCATGTATTTTCAAAAATGAAAAAGCAACCAAAAAATGGTCACAGTTCTCATTGCTTCATTTCCACTTGAAGGGCTCTGATATGATTTTTGTCATAATCCTGATTTACAACCTGATTTAAAGCAGATTTTGTATTTTAGTAATAATAAGCAAGAGGTCTGTGGGATAATGTTGCATGTTGTAAATTACTTAAGACTAAATCTTGATTTTCCGTGTTCTGTTTGGAACCAAGCGGCCGCAGAACATGTTCAGTTATTAAAGATGTGTGCAAACCTGTTGATGATTTGTAAGGTCTGCTGCTTCTATTGTTTTAGTCCTTGTGTTTTTTGTGTACATGTAAGGGACTATTTTTCTGTAAAGGTACATTAGCATTCCCTATTGCCTATTGACAATTGACCCTTCGCTAAGCCCCACCCCCCTTAGATACTGTTGCTATGTCTGTCAAGCTTTCGCTCCTAGAAAAAGAAATATGGCCTTTTCAATGATGCCATCAACACAATTTCCAAAGGAAATCACCACACATTTTTGGAAAAACGGTTCTGATATATCAGAGAGAAGCCGACAGAAGGTTCTGCAGTATGCGTTTGAGGGATATATCCACAATATCGTCTGCTGGCGGAGTCAAAATAATGACATTAAGATAGAGGGAAAAGCTCATAGGTCACAATGCAAGCGTCAGGCACCCCACGTCTTGACACTTCTACCCTGGAGCTCATAAACGGACAGCAAGAAAGCCCAACGAAGTCCTGCACAAGTGTGCCACAACAATGGCATAAACCGAGGAGTAATAAAATAAAAGCTGTGCCCATATCATCCGTAGTGGTCGCAAAAGCCAGACGTGACCACAAACGGAGACCTATTGATTGCCACTACACAGGGAGCAGGTAAACTTAAATGTATTAAGGATATTATTTAGGTTTGATTGGTTGTGAGTCTCACTTTTTTGTTACTATGATAATACAGATGATGGCGCTCTTATAACATACGTTTCTTTTATTAATCTTTCCGTGATTCAGCTGTTGATTTGGTCTTCCACACTGCTTTATCCACGTGTTGCACCTCTCTTCTTGGGTCTTGGGCTAAGGGGAAAAATTGGACACCACCTTCGACACTTTGAGAGTATCGGGTGTCGGATTTACAGGCCCCGTATGCGCGCACCACTTCGGCATATTAGCATCTGCTGAAAGCTTGACAGACCTCTCGGTTGCTACACACGGTTGCTAACGTAGGATTGATCAGTGGCTGTTTAGGGGAGGGGCTTAGCGAAGGGTCAATTACTTCAGTTGGACGTTCCTCACTCAGCCTACATTGACTCCCATTCATTTCCCCGTGAAGTGACATAATCCTGATTTACAACCTGATTTAAAGCAGATTTTATATTTTATTCCTAATAACCAAGAGGTCTATGGGATAATGTTGCATGTTGTAAATTACTGTAAACTGATTTTTTTTGTGTTCTGATAGGAACCAAACGGCCGCAGAACATGTAAGGGACTCTTTTTCTGTTGTATTTGTTAATGAAGCATAGCTGCAATAAACAACTCAGTGGATCCAACTAAATGTTCTCGTGTGTTCAGCCGATGATTTCTCATTTTTTTAGTGAATAATGCTTCCATAAGTGCCTTAAGAAAATTTATATATTAATTAGGGCTGTCAAATTGATGCATATTAACCCCCATCCCCAACGCGTTAAACCCACTAATCCCACCCCCACCCCCCCGAACGCGGGGCGGGGCGGAACACCACCCCAACCTCCCCCTAACCTACTTTTCATGAATTACCAATGTCTAAATGTCGGTTCAGTTATCCTGTAGCCTGTAGCCGACCTGAATACCGGTAGATCACTTGGATACCTGAACGTAGCATTCATGCTTAATGTAGGAGCCTAAATGCCTATTTGTTTTATTTAAGTTCATATTTTATGACAACGTTTGGATTGTCATAAGTGAAACAATATAATAGGCAATTGTTTTACTTTTGAATATATATAACTTTATTTTGAAATTCACTTTCAATATATTTGGTGTATGCGCACATTTAGTTACTTTATTTTGAAGTGTGCGAGGAACTCCTCGTCTTTAACGAGGATATCGCTCACAACTGGGAGAAGTTTAAGCAGGAATGGCACGTCTATAGCAACGCTGGGCTAGCGACGGCTAGTATGAAAGTGCAAGCCTACACGTTTCTCAACCTCGCCGGTCCGAAGGCATTGGATGAACTCCACACGTTTGATTTTGCGGCCGTCGAGGATCGCGAGGACCCTGCCGTGTTGGTAAAGACATTTGAGAAGTTATGCCTGCCGGTAAAGAACATAATTATGGACAGACATACATTCAACACGACTGACCAGAAACGGTACGAGTCAATCCAGTCACATGTTTCCACGTTGAAGGTCATGGCCAAGAAATGTGACTTTGGGACACTGCATGAGGAACTGATTAGAGATCGTTTGGTCTGTGGTATTCACAGTGACACTGTCCGTGCACAGCTTTTAAAGGAAAAGAAACTGACGCTAAATTCGGCCGTAGAGATCTGTATGCTACACAAACAATCTGAGAAGGGCAACAGGGAACTAAAAAAGGAAGCAGAGGTGTGCACAGTGCAATTCGACCCATGCACAAACTGTGGTGGCCAACACGCACCAGACCGGAACAAATGTCCAGCGCTCAACAAGCGCTGCAACACGTGTGGAAGAATGAACCACTTCTCTAGATGCTGCAGATCAGGCAAACCGTTTGCCCCCAACAGGCCAGGGCAGGTTCCACCCCCCGCTGCACGCAGAGGCAGATAAACACACGTGAGTGAATGTTACGTGTGTGTTTTTCCCCTGCTTTCTTGTGTGCTGTCCCAGGTACCATCCTCCCCATCGGACCAGTCAGACACACCTGCAGCCCCTCAGCAATCACGTGGATTGCTACAAAGCTGCAGGGACGGAAGCAGACGTGGGCCAATGAGCCAGATAGGCGTACGGAGTGTGGTCGCAGTCGTTCGCGGGTCGGAGCTACGTGGGCTCTTCATCGTGACCTATATCCCTCAGTGGAGGGTTATTGTTGTTGATTGCACCCTCAGTGGAGGGATATTGCTGTTATTGCCTGTTGATTGCTTCCCTAGTGGAGGCATAGTGTTGTTCATTGCTCCCTCAGTGGAGGGACAGTGTTATTGTTTGTTTCCGGCTTAACATTAAATTATATTTTGGTTGAAATCTCGTTACTATCGTCCGTTCTTTGAACACCCGGTTTTACGTTAATTGTTGCTCCCCTCCTCCCCCTGGACACCACAGGAGGGGTCGTAACAAATGGGGGCTCGTCCGGGATCGTTTAAAGAACTTTGTAGAGATGTTTAGTTGTGTTGCCTAGTTTATTTTCAAAGTGAAGAGTCATTTCCGGTGGTTCACGATGGGTATTGGCGTCCGGGTGTGCCACAGTCCCGCCTTCACAGGTTGCTAACAACTCCCTCAGTTTAGACAGAAGTGTCCAGCTGGGTCGCACGGCGGCTCCTCCATCGGACACTTGTTTTTTGTTTTTCCTTTATTATTTTCGGAGTAAATCCTGGGCGGGGATAGAGTTCCCCGACGGAGGTAGGCGTTTCCGGACTCCGTTCGCTGAAGTTTTTGCCTTTCAAGTCGCCTCGAGCCCGGCACGCTCCAGAAGATAGAGGAGGTTAGTTCTCATTAGGTAGGGTCTGGGGGATGTTTGTTTATCATAAGGTTGGGTTGGTTTGTGTGTGCGGCATCCGGCGTTGATAGTTATTGTGTCCGCCCCGGAGTGAGTGGTTTATACGCTGAACTGTTGGTAGCTTAGCTTAGCGGCTAAGCGCTATTGCCGGCGCGATGGCGTGTGTGACGGCGTTTAGTGTGGAGGAGTTTGTGGCGGAGTTTGTGGCGGAGCCTGCGCTGGGGAAACTAGACGTCGGTAGAAAAGCTGATTTATTTGCAATTGCCGACCACTACGGTATTCCAGTTTCGGGTTCTCTCCTCAAGAAGGAGCTGAAAGCTGCCGTGGTGGAGGGGTTAGTGGAAAGAGGTGTGTGTGGATTACCAGTGACTGAGGCAGCGACAGAGCCATGAGACGTCTGTGACGTGACCCCAGGTGCAAAACGTGGC
>OLKM01003931.1:0-27662 GCA_900291075.1 Melanogrammus aeglefinus | reverse complement strand
AAGACAGGAAACGTTTAGCTTATTTACGTTACAGCTCTTTAACTACGGCCAGTAAGATGTAGTGAATATTTGGTTTCTCAATCTTTCTCGCGAGCTCCGAAAGTGTTGCTTCGCTGACGTTTGTTTCACGCGTAGGTTTGCTCCAACTTTTTTGGGCTTTTTTTTTTGCAGGCTACAGGATCTTTGGCATCTCTTGCTGCCTCTAGGTTTAGAGAAGGACTGCAACTCTAACAAGTTCAGTTTACATTCAGTGCGGCGATTTTTGGGGTGGCCTGGGGTGGCAATCAGATTTCAGGGGGTGGCCGTGACCCTAGGCACTCCTGAACACCACTGTGTGAGGGCCTTGAGTGAACGGAGGTTTCCCGGCTGGAGGAGGCGGTGTTCATATAGCCCAGATTTAAGTCAATACGGAATAGTGGACCATAACTAGACGCATGCCGTACTTCACCAGTATCTATGGGTCAGCATAGCCGTCTTTGAATGTCATGCATGAATGGAACTTTGATTTTTATGTCTCAATATTTTATATGAGAGCAGCAATTGAACTTATGCGGAATCAGATCACTCGGCTTCTTGCTGCGCTATATGTTTCAGATCATCAGCCTTAAGATAATGTGTTGTCAGCTTTTGGTTTCTGTTAATTGGATTATTTCGAGGGGGGAATCCATGAATGTGTATGCACAGATATCGTTTGGTTGGACTGTATACTGTTATGTCGGCCTAGGGCCTATCATTGTATTTATATCTTTAGCTCTATTATTGCCTTTTCTTTTCGTAGGCTATCTGCGGTTGCCTGATGGACAGATATTTTATTTTTCCCCATTTTCCTGCGCATTCTGGTCTCCCACGTGCGTCATTAGCCCGTTCAGACCTGTCGTGACGGTACTTCCTCACGAACGTGTGTGCGCGAGGTGCGCGTTATGTTAGAGGGTTTCGGGAAACGCTCCAAAGAATTACGTGGTCGAAGATCCTTCGGTGTAGAATGTCGTACGGCGGAAGATCATCGATTCGGGGAGCGGGCCTGGGGCTATACCTGCTTGCTCCGTACGATGAAGGCGTCCGACGTCACTTACCCTGCAGTGACGCGCGGCATTCTCATCCCACTTTCTTTTTTCATTTCGCATTCCTTCCCTTACTTACTAGATTCACGTTACTTTACGACGACGACAGAGAGGCACGCCACTCTGTGCGGGCTTCTGTTCGAAGGAAAGAACGCGGAACAGGGAACATGATGGGATCTGATTTAAGGCCCCGTCCACACGAACCGGGTATTTTGAACCAAATTTTATTGGACCCGGGTTAATTTTTTTTTGCGTCACAACGGTTTGATATAATACACACAGAAATAACACACGAGACGCAATCGCCTACGTGCGCATTCCAAAGCAGTAGGTGGCTCGATAGCACTTCCAAAGGAGGCATTAGCAATCCAGGCTGGAAAATTTCTCCGGAAAAAACACACATGGCGAACCGAGGCGGGCAGTCTCTTGGGTAGACGGCGCGAGTGAAGTTATGCTGTGGTTCTATGGATAATAAGAAGTCAGAATTTGATTGGGGTCTGCGGTCCAAGATGTATCTGATGATCTGATGATAGTCAGTGATTCATTGGGCTCATGTTAAATTAAGATCTGTTCACCGTGAACTGTGTCATAACATGTCGAACGGGACAAACTGCGTTTTTGTCCACCGTTGTTGCTGAAACCGGGATGTTTTCGAAAAGTCACCTGGCTCAGGTTTACAAAAAACTCGTTTTCGAGCCGCACGGCGGTTAGTGTGGATGGCGACGCGAAACGAGTTAGGAACACGTTCAAAACGGGTTCGTGTTGGACGGGCCTAGATGAAGGGGTCATGCTATTTAGCAAAAGATTTGTAATGCCCCGGGGGGGGGGGGGGGGGGCATTGTTATTGATCTGAAGTACCTTTAGTGTTCACTCTTTCTATCATAGGGATTTTTAACATGTGTGGTATGAGATTGTGGTTGGATAAGGGCTTGCGTTCCAGGACATGTGCGGTTGTTAATTAGGAGGTTGGAACCAATGGGTTCGGACGTTCGTAGGCAGTGGATAGGGTCTTGTTAATAATGGTTTGAGTAGTCACCCGTGTGCTCTGTGGCTTGCGCTGGATCGTGTGGGAAGGGGCGGTGTTCATGCAGGAGTGAAAGGGCTTTGTTGTTGCGCCGAAAGGTGGCGAGGGGCTTCATTATCAACCATGTCGATGCGTGGCTGAAGTCAGATGGACAGTAGAATATTGTGTCTATGTATATGTTTCTTAAGTTTATGATTTTTTTCATATTCTCTGCTCGCCTCAGGCTTCTCGATTGTTGGCCTGGTGGTCCTAGTGGAAATAAGGGAGCTGGGACTGTGCCTTCACCATGCTGCAACACTATCTGGCTCATCTAAGAGATGGACGAGGGTCTTAGGCATTGGGTTATTGTGTTTGTGGTGTGGCGTGCGTGCGTGATGTGTGTGTGGGGGGGGGGGGGGGGGTTGTAACTGGGTTTAAAGGGTAGTGGCCTGACCATAAATGTTCAAACAATCATAATAATTCGAAAACAACCTAATAATTACGAGAGCCTGAATGTGAGTTAATTTTCCGGCTGGTGTGAGGCCTAAATCGTTTAGGAGAGAGTGCTTTGTGTTTACAGATGGCAGTGACAGTGGATCAGTCATGCAGAGCAAGGGCATTGGTAACGAGTAATTCTAGGTTGCTGTAGGAGCGTGCTGGAGTGTTGGTTTGGGCTCTGATGGAACGACTGGCGCGTCTGAGTTCAAGTTCTGGGTCAAAAGTAAGTGATAGAATGTATATATAATACTAGGACTGCAACGGTGGTTCCCTGAGGTTTCACGCACGTTCGCCTTATCCGTGGTCTTTTCAAGGAATACAGGTGTCGTCTAATTCCCAGACGTATCTATGCTTCTCGGGAGGGCCGGTCTTTGCTTTCACTTGAGTTGTTTTTTCACTCTCAAAAACACACACAAGCACATATGCCATACCACATTTGTGTATTACACTTAAGATCAATTACTGAAATTGACTCTGACGTGAAGACCTTTAACAAACGATGAGGGAAGGTGTCCTCTATGTTCCTGGCAAGTTTCAGATTTCTGCCCCTTTCTGAGGTGGACTTGCGATGGAAATGGAGCATTATAGCCCTAAGCTTAGCATTTATTACATTTTACACTGTGATGTAATTTTCTAAGCTATCAACACACCATTTTTGCACAGGTGTTAAGGAGGTTACCTCTATCTGCCCCAGTAGTCCAGTCCCTGATCACCTGACCACACAACTTTAAATTTGATTGATTGAATATTCTTTTCAATAAATGACGCATTATCACAGATTTTTAGACTCTTTAACGAATCCATTATAACTCTGAGTACGGCATGTCCACAGAGCATCCGCACGAAATTTAAGCTAATTTGTTGATTCTGTGAAAATGTTTTAATTATAATGATAATAACAATTTAATGCATTTTTAAAGTGGCTTCAAGAGAACCAAAGTGCTTGTGAGTATGTTTGATGTTTGTGTCTGTGTGGACCTTGATATGTCAGTAGACGCAGACTTGGACAATCTTTATGAAGAAAAGGTGAAATTTGGGGGAGCAGGGTGGACTCGTTATCTAAACAATCTGCGGCATACAAGCCAGAATGGCTGTCTTACTATTTGCCTGGAAAGGAATATTGACCCATTTTCGGCCTACTATCACAGCAAACAATACAGAAGTGTAAGGTTAATCTAACATGATTTGGTCACTGTCACCACAATATCTGCTTGACAGAACATTTCTAAACACAGCTGTCTATTGGATCCACACCCAATTGTTAGTTGTACAACGCTCGCTGAATTCATCTTTTAGACAAACGTCACTTACTTTTTTCTTTTGTCCCTTCCTCACTTTGCTTCCCACAATGGGACTAATGTAATGTGATGGTGTGATGTAATAGTTGGTTGAGGAAGGCAAATCAATATTTTTGCCTATTTCTGTAAGCAATTATCAGCCTTATTTTCTGTGTAATAGTGACTCTGACAGACATTGGCTACAGCCAGCAGATAATGAAGATACTGAATTTATGCACCAGATAACTGATTACGTTACAGAGCACTTCATTAGAGAGAGCTGAATATGAAATAGGAATATGTTAAAGCTACTTTTAATGGCTGCATGTTAACCTGCCTTTAACCTATATACGATTTAACATTAGCAATCTCTAGTGGCATGAGTTGCAGTCTTCATTTAGATGCTTCAATGTTTTCAGACAACAGCAACTGTTGTCAAACTGCCAACCATGGACCAGAGTAAAATGATTTATGGACAAATTCCCTGGATGGATTCACTCGTGAATGGCCTCGTTTTTTATCCCTGAGGAAACTTTCTAGTTCAGATATTTTTTATGGAATAATGGGCTGCAGTAGAAAAGTTACAAAAGGAAAGTTTAGAATCTGTAGCTATAGAGGTACAGTAGGCAATACAATTGTCCGTTAACCATGGCGCGTATTTCGGAAAGATTTTCCTCCTGTGTATTTCAAATACTGATGGCATATTTTGCTATGATTTAGCTGTGGTGAAAATAAGAAACTCAGTAATGCTCCTGCCAATTACCATTGACATTATAACTCATGTAAAGCAGCCATGTTGTGCATGGGCTAGGATGAGCTTTTGCCTCGACCCCGGGTTAAGACAAGACTGGACCCATAGGCTGAGTTGCTATCAAGGAGGCTTGATAAGCTTTGTGTGTTGGTTTGAATCAAATCCCTCGGAAACTGGCCTTATCAATCCAGCACTACTGAAACAAATTATTCATGACTAATTAAGCTCAACAAGTTAGCACAACAAGGACACGTGATGACCTTCAGCTTGAGTAAACAGCTGCAGTACTATATGCAGAGGGAGTGGCAATCTGCTCACAGATTCTATTCATGAATCTGACATTGTTTTGCGCAACGCTTTCATCTATATCAGGCTAATATATGCAGATTGACTCGTGTTACTCCGAATATCTTCCTTTGGCCTAAGTTAATTCAACCACATGCATCCTACACAGAGAGGAAACTGACATGAGACGATTAACGCAAACTCAAAACAACTGATGAAAGATTATTACATCAAGTGGTCAACCTGCTCATGTAATTCTTCAAGCACTTTATGCGACTCTTACTCAACAAAGGAGAAGCAGTATGGTGCCTCAGGAGATGCAGCACCGATGAGATGAAGCAATCAAATTAACCTTTAATTCAGTTAGAACAAAAGAAAAAAGTTAGCTCAAATACACCATTTAATAATAGCCTACTCATACTACAGAAGAGGAATGGACATATGTTTAGAGAAGAAAGGAAGGAATTTATTCATGCTGTGTGTGTGTATGTACACGTGTGTGTGTGTGTGTGTGTGTGTGTGTGTGTGTGTGTGTGTGTGTGTGTGTGTGTGTGTGTGTGTGTGTGTGTGTGTGTGTGTGTGTGTGTGTGTGTGTGTGTGTGTGTGTGTGTGTGTGTGTGTGTGTGCATATAGGTGTGTTGATTTGTGCAATCAAAGTGGGAGAAACTAAAAAGCCGGAAGGCCTCCATTATGATGAAGATGAAACCTTATCTGCCTATTCCGTGATTATCTTTGAAAATTCATTTGAAGCTTTTTATGTCACTGGGTTTTGGTGCAGGAGGCGTGTGATAGGTCTGATGAGACCATATCATTTGAAATTAGGATGGTTTAAACAAGGCATCTCAAGATCACTGTTGGTGACATCCGGCATATCTGGGAGATTGCTTTTTATTCTATTGTTTCTGTGGTTGTTACAAATGCAAAAATATGTCCTGAAGATTGACATTGTGCTTTCCTTCTCGATTTCTCTCAAACTGATCTAGATGTGTGTGTGACATAAATGCTGACAGGGACACATCTTTGTTAAGTGATTCTATTATAATGTCATCCCGTCACCAAAACGATTGTTTTGGTGGTTTCCGTTTTGTGGTTCTGTAGAGAAACTGAGAGAACTGTATAAACAGTCCCATTGGCACAATGCATACATCTGTACTCGATCAAAGACCGAGTTTCGATCAAAGGAATATAAAGGTTGAGGAAGGAACACAGGTAGCACATCATTTAAACTCTGAAACCAAATAGTGAACTAATGGAGAACTGCATCATTGACACAAACATTTGGATACCAACTCATCCAAATGCAGTTTGTTCCATCACAATTTTTAATTGTTCGAATATTTAATATTTTTTGAGCTGCTTCGGGTTACATAACATTATTGGATTTATTTCCTGTATTCATTCATGGACAATGAGTTGCAATAAGTGAATAATATCCACATGCTCTTGCTTAAGTTTGTCTGAGATATATTAAAGAGATATCTTTCAGCCAACAATATTCACCACATGATCTGTGTTATGAAGTGTGTTATGTTACTGAATACAGCCAGTGAAAGTTCATCCATTCACTTGGTCCCATGTGATCATAAGGAACCCTAGGTCTACCCTGTGGTAATCCCCTGCGCTTTGGTACGACTAATCCCAACATTGTTTCAATAAATTAAATTAAATTAAATTTGATTTGTATAGCCCTTAATCACCATTACAGTTCCAGCATTATCGCAATTATCTCGACCGATGGGGTTCACACTACATACCTACATGGACGTTGCATGGACAGACTGTGCTCAGGGCAGAGTTGTGACATCCTTCACAGCAAAAGTCAATTTCAGTACGAAATTGTACCCAACACATGAGTTTCCCCCTCTTCTTTATGGAATCATGGACTTTCACGCTGGAGGTTTGGAGGAATAGCTGGATTTACTACATCTGCGGTGGGGTTTCACCAACCACCGCCCCAGCCTCCACCTCCATTATTGATATTGTTTAATTGTTACCAGTACTATTGAACATGGTAAGTAAAATAGAAACCCACATGAATATAATTATGTTTAGGTTAATAAAAGGTAGAAGTGGTCAGAGTTCACCTAGAATCTGCATAGCCATAAATAGTTTCTCTTTCTTCTGACAAATGTACTTATTGTAAGTCGCTTTGGATAAAAGCGTCTACCCGAAATGTAAACATAAACATAAACACACACACTCAAACACACACACACACACACACACACACACACACACACACACACACACACACACACACACACACACACACACACACACACACACACACACACACACACACACACACACACACACACACACACACACACACACACACACACACACACACACACAGCAGAAATGTGATGATAGAGACATTAATAGAGCAGTTCTTCACATTCACATAAAGTAGGGGTTGGGTTAGGTTGAAACCACTTGTGTGTTATGCTTATAAACAAACCTGAAATTAAATATATTCTCAATCACTTGTTTCTAAAATGTAGCACTTGTGTCAGTTTTCTTATTTGATTAAAGTTATGTACTCTGAGGATTCTTGCAATTTCTGGGTTGTATCTTCATGGTGGAATGCATTTCTTGTAAGTCGCTTAAGATAAAACTGCAGGCTTAATATGTGTAATGTAGTGAACAAAATAAAGTGATAACTGTAAATAGACATCCGAGTGCTGATTGGATGACCACTAGCCTACTTTATTTTATCAAGGCATAGGACCACCTTTTTGTAGGTAAGTTGACAGAAAATCAGTGCATATTCCTTACGATTGTGGCTGCCATTTGACAAATCCTGGGTTTGTTCACTGTGCACCGAATGTTCAGTTCCAGTGAAACCCCCCCAGGGCTTACGTTGAAGCAAGACCTCTTCTCGACCCCCTCACCCCCCCCCCCCCCCCCCCGTACAGTGTGTGACAACCACGGGCGTTCATATCCTCTCGTAAATGTATGAACTGGGATAATGTGCTTTCAGGCCCTGCACTATTTCCATCCCGATGAAAGTAGCCTGTCTGCTCTACTGTCGCTGTTTGTGGTCGCTGATGTGGAAAGAGGTGACAGGGAGCAAAACGGCGGTGTTGGGTAGCGATTTATGTTCTGTTAGCTCATGTCCTGTTTCCCCTCGTGGGATTGTATGTGGTTATAGGGTTGGAGAAGCACATCCCAGCAGCCAGAGGATTTGGTTGTCAGCTGTACAAAGTATTTTTTTTTTAATAAAATGTTACACACAGTAGGAATTATCTGTCTCTCCGTACTGAAATTGTGTCGTTAGTTATATTTCATTCACAAGAATAGCTGCTGGGGAAAAATGTATGGTTCACATGTGGATGGGAAATGCAAGAATAAATTCAAGGCAGAATACTTTTGCTTTTCTGTTTAACACTGCTTGCTCGTGTTTCTTTGTGTTAAAGGACCATTGGACAAATATTTGACAAAATACTTTAGACATCCACTTTTCATATCGTTATTCAATTCCGGTATATAATCACTGTTTACCTGGAATTCAAACAAATCAACTCTTTAATTCAAGTGTCTGAAACCTGAAAACATGACTAAATGTTATTCTTACCCTGCGTTCACACCAAAAGATGCATTTGCTGCCCGAACGCGTTGCCGCCGAAGTTTTGCGGCGCGCGCCGCAAATCAAGTTTTTGCGCGGCGCGGCAAAAGTTTTGCGGCGCCGCAAGAGTTTTGGCCGCAGTTTTGCCAGGCGCGTGAAGTTTCGCGGCACGGCAAGTTTTTTCCCGCGGTGCTTCCTGAATTCATTCACAACCATGGCCGACATTACGAGCATCATATTCTCTTACCTGTTGTGGAAGAGGGAGAGCACGTCGGAATGCTCGTCGTCGTTTTATGGGTTCATGAGACCATTCGGAGCCGTACAGAGATTATTACTGACACGCAGTACTACTATATATATACTACTACTACTACTAGTAATAGTACTAGTAGTCAAGTAATACTACTACGATAGTAATAAGTACTAGTAGTTCTACTAATAGTACTAGTAGTCTCTACTACTACTACTACTACTAATTCATTTCATTTTAATACTATTCACTATTCATTTCACTCAGTACGACAATTTACTGATTGGCTGTTACGGCATGTCACTCAGTGGCAACGACTCAGTGGGAACGCTGTTGAACGCTGATTGGCTGATGTCATCACGCGTTTGCTGCCGAAAAGTTTGAAATATTTCAACTCGAGCAGCATTTGACGCGCCGCAAAATACGTGAACGCGCCCGCGCCCGTGCCCGCTGCCCTGCGGAACAGGCATTGCCGCGCTGCAAATCAGATTTTGACGCGCCGCAAATCAAATTTTGCTGCCGGTTTTCTCGGCAGCAAATGCTGCGGCAGCAAAGCAGCAACGCGTCTCTACATTCACTTTGAATGGGATCGTGACGCGCGTCAACTTTTTGCATCTTTTGGTGTGAACGCAGGGTTAACTCCTACCCTGCGTTCACACCAAAAGATGCATTTGCTGCCCGAACGCGTTGCCGCCGAAGTTTTGCGGCGCTGCAAATCAAGTTTTGCGGCGCGGCAAAGGTTTTGGCCGCAGTTTTGCAGTGCGTGAAGTTTCGCGGCACGGCAAGTTTTTCCCGCGGTGCTTCTGAATTCATTCACAACCATGGCCGACATTACGAGCATTTATATCTCCTTTACTCTGTGTGGAAGAGGGAGAGACGTCGGAATGCTCGTCGTCGTTTATGGGTTCATGAGACCATTCGGAGCCGTACAGAGATTATTACTGACACGCAGTACTACTATATATATACTAGCCTACTACTACTACTACTAGTAATAGTACTAGTAGTCTAGTAATACTACTACTAGTAATAGTACTAGTAGTCTACTAATAGTACTAGTAGTCTACTACTAGGCCTACTACTAATTCATTCATTTTAATACTATTCACTATTCATTCACTCAGTACGACAATTACTGATTGGCTGTTACGGCATGTCACTCAGTGGCAACGACTCAGTGGCAACGCTGTTGAACGCTGATTGGCTGTCATCACGCGTTTGCTGCCGAAAAGTTGAAATATTTCAACTCGAGCAGCATTTGACGCGCCGCAAAATACGTGAACGCGCCCGCCGCCCGTGCCCGCTGTCGGGCACGGGCATGCCGCGCTGCAAATCAGATTTTGACGCGCCGCAAATCAAATTTTGTTTTCTCGGCAGCAAATGCTGCGGCAGCAAAGCAGCAACGCGTCTCTACATTCACTTTGAATGGGATCGTGACGCGCGTCAACTTTTTGCATCTTTTGGTGTGAACGCAGGGCTACACCATAATGGCAGCATCCTGAAAAGACTGGACAAGTAGAATTACTCTAATGCTGCGTTCACACCAAAAGATGCATTTGCTGCCCGAACGCGTTGCCGCCGAAGTTTTGCGGCGCCGCAAATCAAGTTTTGCGGCGCGGCAAAGGTTTTGGCCGCAGTTTTGCAGCGCGTCAAGTTTCGCGGCACGGCAAGTTTTTCCCGCGGTGCTTCTGAATTCATTCACAACCATGGCCGACATTACGAGCATCATATCTCTTTACCTGTTGTGGAAGAGGGAGAGACGTCGGAATGCTCGTCGTCGTTTATGGGTTCCATGAGACCATTCGGAGCCGTTACAGAGATTATTACTGACACCGCAGTAGGCCTACTACTATATATACACTACTACTACTAGTAGTAATAGTATACTAGTAGTCTAGTAATTACTAATACTAGTAATAGTACTAGTAGTCTACTCATAGGTACTAGTAGTCTACTACTACTACTAATCCATTCATTTTAATACTTATCTCACTATTCATTCACTCAGTACGCACAACTACTGATTGGCTGTTTACGGCATGTCACTCAAGTGGCAACGACTCAGTGGCAACGCTGTTGAACGCTGATTGGCTGTCATCACGCGTTTTGCTGCCGAAAAGTTGAAATATTCAACTCGAAGCAGCATTTGACGCGCCGCAAAATACGTTGAACGCGCCCGCCGCCCGTGCCGCTGCCGGCACGGGCATGCCGCGCCCGCTGCCGGGCACGGGCATGCCGCGCTGCAAATCAGATTTTGACGCGCCGCAAATCAAATTTTGCTGCCGGTTTTCTCGGCAGCAAATGCTGCGGCAGCAAAGCAGCAACGCGTCTCTACATTCACTTTGAATGGGATCGTGACGCGCGTCAACTTTTTGCGTCTTTTGGTGTGAACGCAGCATAACGCTAGCAAATCTTTGTCTTTCCTATTTACACTTCAAGCTAATAAACCATTTTCCTTCTGCGCTTTAGTGGGCCAAAACAACCTGAATGAAAGAATGAAAGAGGTGTACTAAACTTTTCTTTTCCTTCATGTTGTCTGTTATTGAACGTTTTCTTTTCATTATCTGCACTGTATTATTTGTTGATGAAAAAAAATGTGTTTGTGATAAAAATAGAGGCCATGAGCTGATCCGATTATCTGCCATCTGTCTGAATATGTGACTCTCAAGGTGAGTTTAACCAAGATTATTTTGTTAGAATTGCATGCAAGCTTTACAGTAATGATCGGGCTTGGAGCAGGTTGGTTTTCATGCTAGTATAAACAAGGGAAGCATTGAAACTTTTTCTTTTTTTGTGTTGTGCCGCGCGGTATACAGTATATATGATCTATGAAAATGTATCATGAAAATAGATGGTGTACCATCAGTCATGGGTATCATAATATAGGCTATTCTTAACCCAATTGATAACCCATGATGTTCGAGTTCATAAATAGCACAGACTGAGTAGCATTCATTAAATGTAAAACTTAGCTCATTCCATTGGTTGTCAGTGTCCCGACAGCATACCGTGTCTCCACATTTACATCCATCCTATTTTTGCCATTATTACCTAAACAACAATAAATGATTGCCTACCATAAAATTGAGCTATGAGGGAAACCTACAACCAAATCCTCTTTTGGGAGGAACTGAGAAATCAATCCTGCAGCTACGACCACTCCAGTTGCACGACCCCTGCTCCACTCTAGATATAAAGGCTTAAAGTTCTTCACTACCTCTGAGAGCAGTGGGGAGAAGAGACAACAGAGGAAATTCCATTAGCGTTCACCCTTATACGTTGCACCTATGAATATAACCTTGGGTTCTTTTGCAGCTTAAATGTCAAGCAACTGTGATGAACCTTTGAGAGGCATGGCTTTTAAGCGAGTACTATAAGCGCCACTCGCACAGAGACAGCGGTGTGAACAAACTGCTCTTATTTCCTTTCCCACCAATCAATTAGGCGAAACAGCCCAGCATGAAATACGATTCTGAAATCAATGTGTCTCGCTCAAGCAAATACATCAAAACAAGCCAAATGCTCTCGCTCGGCATAGAGGAGTTAAAGGGACTTGCAAAGTGGAAGAGAGCATTTCCTCCTCATCAGAAGAATGTCAGTCAATGCCAAACATCCCCCAATACCATCAATCCCCCTTCTCCCACCTCTTCTGCTACATTATTTCCTTAAAGGGTAAATCCTTTAACAGTCTGACATCTCCAGAATTCACTCAATGTATGTGGTTCCTAATCTCCCTTTATTTGGTCATAGAAAAGCGAGGTAGTGTGTCTGTCTGTCTGTCTGTCTGTCTGTCTGTCTGTCTGTCTGTCTGTCTGTCTGTCTGTCTGTCTGTCTGTCTGTCTGTCTGTCTGTCTGTCTGTCTGTCTGTCTGTCTGTCTGTCTGTCTGTCTGTCTGTCTGTCTGTCTGTCTGTCTGTCTGTCTGTCTGTCTATGTGTTAACCATTTCTGGGAGTTGTTTATTGTTTCAACTTCTGACTAGGCAATGCCTTAAATAGACTTCAATCCAACCTCAATTGATTTGCCTAAAGGGAGGACTTCATAAGCAGACAATTTTTTGCATCTTTGATAATATAATTATAACCGTCCCATGTGGGACGGTTATAATAGTGGCAACTAACATTACAAAAAGGTTGTAACTTACGGATGGGGGACCACTAATGATCACATGTGCTTATATTAGCACATATAACGCAAACATCAAAGCACAACATTACTTTCACTCTTTCTGCCAATATATTATGAGGATAGAGTTGACAAGAGCAAAACCTTGCAGATGAAGTGAATAGTAGTTGAACATGCATCGCACCTGGACGACACAAGCGGGCATTTTAAGGCTGCACTATCAAAGTGCTTCCTCCTCACTGCTGAGATACAGCAGAAGCTGGTGATGAAATCAAAGGACTGGGATTCAACTGAATGTCCAGTTGGTGTGTGGCTGTGTGTGTGTGTTTGAGAGATAATGTGACAGAGGGAGAGGGAGAGAGAGACAGAGAGGGGGGTTTCTGTCTATGTTCTCTCAGTTTGGCTTGAGAAAAACATCTTGAGAGGGCACTCCAAAGCCTATCAATGGATTATATGTTTACAATAGAAAGATGATGGTGTATTACGTTCAAATGTGTAATGACATTCAAATAAAATCCTGGAGTAATCAACATCATTTGATGACACATTTTAAACACATATGAAACGAGTTAGAATATCACAGCAGACATAAGGCAATTAATATGGTTAAATAATTTTATTTCATTTTATCAATCAATCTCGATTATGTTTTTATCCAAAGCAAGTCACAATAAATGCATTCAACCATTAAGACACTACCAATAAATTAAAGTATCATGCAGGTAAAGGAAGTTGATAAAATAATCGTGATTATGTTTTACAGTTACATGTTTTCAATTTGTTTCTTTATGCTGAACCAACTAAATCAATTCAGCAGCAATGCCTCCCAGGTTAAATTCTTACATATTCTGACATAACTTGAATTTAGATTGACTTGCAACAATAAAAAACACAAATAAAAAATGTAATTGAACAAGGGGAGACATTCTTATCAGATATCTTAAACGCTTCTCTGAGGGAACACTCACACTAGGCTATCTGTACTGTGCCCAAGTCCGTTTCACACCGGTACCGTGCTCAAATACGATTGCCCCATAAAGAATATTTTGGCGTTTTTACACTTGTAAATAGTTAGTCGCGTTTGTAGCCTACACTCAGATGTGAACTTATTCTTGGAATGCGGGTGTCTTCATTCCTAAAAAAATTAAAACATTCTGGAGTGCGCAAATTATTAGGTCTAGACTCCAGTGAACCAAGAAAGCCCGCGCCGTGACGAACAGGGTATTTTTGATCAAAAACTAAACTTTATTATCGCACCAACATGAACCGCTTGCCGTCATGTTTATTGTTTAATTGGAAAGAAGGGTCGCATGGACCATGCGTCATCCAGCTCAGGTTGTGTAGCCGTGCGCGTGTTGGCTCATTAGCATCTGTACCGGGGCCTGAGCACACCTCTCCCAAGTGTGCTCAGGCCACTGATTGAACTGTACTTGAGTACGGTTGGCGTGCTCACACTAGCCAAACGATCTAGACTTGAGCACGGTACAGGTGTGAAACGGACTTGGGCACGGTACAGATGACCTAGTGTGATTGCGCCCTGAAACAGGCTGTTGTCCCATCGTGCTTCAAAGACACCACCATCATACCTGTTAGCAGAGAAGCCCTCACCATTCACTTTTAATGACTAATGTCCCGTTACACTGACCCCAATAATCATGAAGTGCTTTGGAAAGCTAGTCATGGCTCACATTAAATCCACCCTCCACGTCACCTTGGACCCCTACCAGTTTGCATACCGAGGTAACAGATCCACCAAGGATGCTATCTCTTCTGCTCTCATGCAGCCCTTGTCCATCTGGACACCAAAAAGGCTTCAGTTCAGCATTCAACACCATCATCCCTCAGCAGCTGATCGGCAAACTGGACAAGCCTTTGCAACTGGCTGCCGGACTTCCTCAGCGAGAGGCCTCAGGCAGTGCGGGTCAGCAGCAACACATACAGAACCCCCGTTCTGAGCACGGGAGTCCCCCCAATGCTGTGTGCTCAGCCCCCTGCTCTTCATGCTGCTGACCCACAACTTTGCTCCTTCCTTCAGTGGCAACTATATTGTGATGTTGGCGGAAGACACAACCGTGGTCTTCCGGGGTCTCAACAACAAAGAGACCCACATCAGGTAGGAGGTCAGCCAACCGGTAACATAGTGTAGAGATAACAACATCTTCCTGAACATCGAGAAGTTTTCGACTTTCCGGAGAGCCCCCTCTACTCAAGAAAAATTGATGGAAGCAAAAAAACACATCTATCAGGAAAGCTTAGTGGGCTAGCTTCATTCTTCGTCTTCTGGTATAACCTTACCTTGACTTTTTGGACATGAGCAACCAGCATCACCAGCTGTGTTCAGGGCATTGTCAAGTAATCTTCTTTCACGGAATGCGTTATTGTGAAATTGTTGTGTGCCGCAATGCAAGGTTGTGATGGCAGTTATTATGAATCAATAGGCCAGTTGAATGCCATGGCCCATGATGACCTAGAAGAGTAAAGTTCAAGAGATTTCACAGTATCTATGCTGGCGGTTCCTATAGGATGATGTTCAAGGTGGCTTTTATTAGAGCATCGTTAAACGTCGCCTAGCATTTGGGGTATTTGTACGCCATGAATAGGGAGTGTGGAGCAATCCGATCAATGCATTCTGGTGGCAGCCAAGTCACTGGCTGGTCGTGTGACATATAGAGCGGAAGAGCCACCCATGGAGGTTGATGTGGAGTAGTGACTTTTACATTGACCTAGGGGGGTAGACAGAAGATGTCACCTGCGTGGACGCACCATATCCACACACCTCAATCATGTATATCAGGTGACTTGTTGATGGTTGACTGACGATTGCCATTATTATAAAAATGTCTGGTAGCACGATGATGCAACGACAACATTGTATCATCGCACTAAGAGAGACCACGAAATACCTCATCACAACTAAGTGAAATACTTTTATCCTCACATGATGGTAATGAAAGTCCTTGAGATGATCTCAGCGATGAATCCAAAGAGAGACTCGGAAATTGAGAGAAGCGGCTTGCATTTAGAGTTAATTTTATAGGGCGTTAATTATACATCATTACAAACCAAATGACATTCTGTACAACTCTTTGGTTTCCATTTGTACTCTCAATTCATGATGTCAACGAATGTCTAGTCTATAATTATACTGAGTGTGAGTGATGCTTTGCAAGCACCACATTTATACTGGAGTTAATTCTCTTTATGTAATACATTCAAAATCCACATACACAAACAAATTCCAACGATTAACACCAAGCCTTTGCATATGACATACTCACACTTTACTGTCATAAATGACTTTTTGGTGCCTTCATGAATTAATTTTTGACCACCAAATGTATGATAAAATCTAAAAGTATAATATAAAATAAAGTATAAAATAAGGGTATTAGTTAATGCATTAAAAAGCATTTACTAACAATTAAGTTAGTTAATTAACAGTTAACTAAGGGCCAATGTCCACATAGCAGGGGGTTTTAGTGCCAGTCTCCTTCCAAGGAAGAGAGCATAAATCTAAAGCATGCGACCACCTTGAGAAAAAAAACATGAGTGCCCTGCTTATTCTAAAAAGCGATTCCTGGGGCTTTTGCCATGGAAATATGCATGTTTTTCATGTTTATTTTTTTGCATGTCTGCTCCCTTGCATTGGCGCCCGGTGGTTCACCGGGTAGAGTACCGTTAAGGCTCAGTCCTTTCCGCAGCGACCCAGGTTTTATTCCTGCCCATGGTCCTTATGGTCCTATATTGTATGTCCTCCCCTCTCTCCCTCATACCTTCCTGTCTAACTCAATACACACAAGAAATGTAAAAGTAAATCTTAAAAAAAAAAATAAAGTTATTGGTCACACTCTGCTAGAGAGGAGACTGGTGTGTGCTTACATTAAATCATTCTTTTCTTCAACTATTGTGTGCTTGATTTGCATTTAGACGTCTCATCCCTCCCTCTAAGACGCAATATCTCAGAGGAATTGCCAGGAGAGCTTCTGGTTTAATATATCGGAACCTTCCAGAGAGGCGCTGGTGATGTCAATGCTGCTTTCCAGGCAATCATTCATAAATCTGATGTGGAGGGACTTGACCCCCTTGTGAAAAAGTGGACGAGAATTTTTTTCTTGCCGTGTCAGCCTATTGCCATGTAAAGACTTCATCATAGCAACAATAACAATACAACAGTAACAATACCACATACTTCTGGCTCTGTGGCTGTCATAGTTATTGTGGACAGCACCATTATTAAGCTCATCCATACAAAGGACTGCTAGAATCCAGTTTGCTGCTCACAGTGAAAATAATATAGAGTAAATAAAAGTGAACTATGTGACACACGTTTATCATACAAAGGTGGTCGGAGCGATGCTATGTCGTAGAAACCAAACCCAGCGACAGCTTTTTTTTCCCTCACCGCACAAGATCTTCATCCCAGCACCATGTCAGTGATGTTCTACCAGAGAAAAAACCCTATGTGGACATTAGCCCTTATGGCCTGGTAGTCATTTACTAGGGGTAAATAAGGTTATGGTTCACCTTAGTTAGTTTTCATTCATACATTATTGAGAAAAATCTCTCTCTCCATAGTAACATTTTTATTTACCAGTCAATAATTCATCTGTCCATTCTGCCATCTTCTATTTCGCCTGGCAGATTTGAGTGTCATAAAAGGAAGGAAGATGGGCAGACCCCCTATCGACTGGTGCTTAAGCGTCTCCCAGATCAATGAACTGCGTCACAGAGTAAATCTGTGACACAGAACCGTTTTCCCTCTGCCTATTTGGATGATATTTGAATGCCACACCACAGCACAGCCTTGAGGGAAAACTCCGAGCATGTGGGAGTGATCTTTGACCGTCTCCAGTCAGCAGGCACGGTGATCAACCCTATAAAGTGGACCTTTTCCAAACAGAGATAGGAACAAGGATCCACAAACAGCATCAGTGGATGGAGGAGGGGGAACAGGCTGTTCATGAAATCAAACAAGAGCACAGCAGGAACCCTGTCCTGCAAAACCCCAAGATTTGAGCAGGGCTTTACAGTGTGTTCTGGTTGATGTTCTCCTCCGGGGGGGTTGTACAGACGACTTTTGTCCGGTCAGCCTGAGGCTTTTCCTTGGGAGGCTCTATATCCCACTGTGGAGAAGCAGTGCCTGGTTAGTCTGTGGGTAACGGACTCCTTGAAATACCACTTCCATTAGAAGGCAGCTCACACTCGAAACAGAACACAAGGCCCTGATGTGGAGGGAACAGATGAAGGAAACCATCAGCAGGATTACTCTCTGGTACCTGGTCATGCGGCCCTACTAGTTTTCTATTCACCAAATTCCTGGTTAGCCTCGATATTACAGCTGACATTATGTTTCACTCTCCAGGAGTGACTCAAGATTAGGGGGCAGGTTTGACAGCCACAATTATTCCAGGTGACTTTACGTTAACGTTTTACAGCATTTTTTTATTTCTATACTAGTAACGTTCATTATTGCTGCAACGGCATGAATTTCTCCCCATGTTTATCAAGTGGGGAAAGGACTTTATGATAGAAGTTCACCCTACCAATGTCCCCTGCTCTGTAGGGTTTGGTCCCTCTCACTGCCTTATGCTACAGTCTAAGTTCACTTATTTATGAGTAAAAATTTTTTTTACTGCTAGCCTTATGGGGGCCGATATGAGCTGCCCTCTCTCATCTCAGCGCAGCGTAGAGTTGCTCCGCAAGGCACGCGGCCACACCAATCCTCCCTGCACGCTCCCAATACGCAGTTCTTCGTGAGCTTTTGCATTGCTCCTCTCAACTGCTTGGCGCGCTTGGCTTCGAAGTTCGTGCCTAATGTTGTTTTGATGATCGTTCTGCCTGGTTGAATCAACACAATGTCACTTTCTACTCTGAAAAAGCGAAAAGTATACTCAGAAAACCGACATTTCAATAGCGAATGGACACAGAAGTATTTGTTTGTATTTGCCACTGGGAAGCCTGTGTGTTTACTCTGCAGCGAGTGTACATATATTGGTGTGTAAAGAACATAACCTGAGAAGGCATTTTAAGATAAATCATGCTAACTTCGACACCACTTTCCCACTGGGCTCTGATGCTCGCCGCCAGAAGATTTTGTGGCTAACTTCATGTTATGAACAGAGACGCCGAACCCTATCCCTTGTTCAGAACAAGAGAGAGCTACATCAGCATCACTACGAGTCGCCTGGACATTAGGCAAAAAGAAGAGGCCGTTTACAGATGCTGAGACCATCAAAGAGTGTATGCTTGCATCGTTCGAGGAGGTGGTTACAGATGAGAAAACCCGAAACAGCGTGATTGATTCAATCAAGAAAATTCCCAACTCTGACACGTCAACATCAAGGAGAGTAGAGACCCTTGTGTCGGATGTTTTTGAGACTATTTTGGACAAACTCAACAAAGCAGAGGTGATGTCGCTAGCTGTTGATGAATCAACCGACAGCAGAGAGTGCTTTTGTGAGGGTCTACTTGGATTAATTCCACTGGATGGACACACGACAAGTGAGATACTTTTCGAAAAAGTAATTTCATTCTTCAGAGAGAACCAGTTGGGGTTGGAGTGTATCAATATTTATTATATTTTTGGCCTTCACCATGGCAACGAGTGAACGCTGGCAACTTGATGCAGCTGCTGGCCGGTAACTTTGTAACTTTTTAAACGTTTTAACTCTCCATACCGTCAACATTTATTTTATGATTCTATGACCTAATCGGACAATGTGATTGGCATAATTTGGATTATTTCTACGATTTTATGGCACTACCGTTTCTGTGAAAATTACAATTCACTGGCTTACAATTCCGGTTTGAGCTTCAACTGGCGTTTCCACTGGCCTTTGATGCTGCCAAAGTCCTATCTACAATGTGAGCCGCTAGGACATAAATCTGGTATGTCTGTTTCTGGATCTTCCTATTGCTTGCTCATCTACCAGTGACGGGTTAGCCATTGACCTGCTCCGGCTCCGCTGTCACCTGTCACACTACGCTCCTCAACAGACTAGTCTCAATTGGCATCACCCACACTCCGTTTGACTGGTTAACACCTTATCTTTATGGCCGTACTCAATTTGTCCAACTAAAGTCTTTTAATTCCATCCCCTCCCCCGTCACTTCAGGTGTTCCCCAGGGTTCTGTCTTGGGGCCCCTACTCTTCATCATTTACCTCCTTCCCCTCAGCAATATCTTCCGCAAATTTGACATTAATTTCCACTGTTATGCTGATGACACCCAGCTCTTCCTCTCTACCAAGCCCTCGTCCACTACGCCCACTTCCCTTACTGATTGCATCTCTGAAATAAAAACCTGGTTCACCTTCAACTTTCTCAAACTCAACAGCAATAAAACAGAAGTTCTCCTCATCGGCACCAAATCAACCCAGACAAAACCTGACAGCTTTTCCATCACTATCGATAACACCTCAGTTTCCACTCCCCTCAGGTTAAGAGTCTGGTTGTCATCCTCGACAGCACACTATCATTCCAAGCACACATCAATAACATCACCAGGGGCCGTATTCACAAAGCATTTTATCTTACCGCTAGGAGTGCTCCTAACTCGCGCTAAAACATTTTACTTAGGAGTTTTTTCTTAAAAGTTATTCACAAAGCCGCTGAGACCTACTCTTGCTAAGGATGAATCACTAAGAGTGAATTAAGAGTGACGCACCGTTGCTATGGATTACGTTGATTCTCGTGCACGAGTTTAGAAGCGGTCAGTGCGGTGATTGGTTGTTCAGACGAGCCCACTGAATCACCGAAAAACAAGGAAAGGCTAGAAATGAATTCCTATCAAGTAGTTATGGACAGTGCAGTTAGCAGAATACACGCATGATGACAAGTTTGTGCAGACCACGATAATGACGTTTTAGCTGGCACGTTCAAGAGAGAGAGAGACATCATCGTGGTCATCGACGTCGTCATCATCATCATCATCGTCGTCTGGCTGTGGAATGTTCCTCCGCTTACAGAGGTTGTGTTGAATGGCACATACAGTGATGACTGTGCTTGCCCTCTCTGGGGTGAGGCGTATTTCGCCATGGAGGACATGAAACCGACGTTTCATCTGCCAAATTTCTCTCTCCAAAACATGTCGTGTATGTTTGTGTGCTCTATCATATATGGAGGAAAACAGTAAACAATAATAAATATGGATTCAACAAATAAAAGGCGTCAAAGAGCCAATATGATGTGTTTTACGCATAGGACTAAGCGTAATCTGCGTAATCACTTGTTATACTTTAACTGTGCTCCTGGTTGTGGATTGAGGTAGGGTGTCAAGAGCCATGTCTTGCAGGGATAGCCACTGTCACCCAGCAAGTGACACCCAACTGGTACATGGTGGCTCTCAAAAAGCTGCCTCAGACCGCTCTCCATTAAAATGCACGAATCATGGGTAGCTCCAGTCCACTTTGCAACAACATCCAGTATGTTAAAATTTGCATCAAAAACAACCTGCGTGTTGATGGAATGCACTTTCTTCCTATTGACGAACATGTCCACATCTTTTGATGGCGCAATTATTTTTATGTGCGTCCCGTCAATAGCACCGACCACACCAGGCATACCCGCAATTGCCATGAAGTTGGCTTTGATCCTGTGTAATTGTTGAATGAAACCGGATAAACTGTTGGATGACATGTGGTCTAGAGAGCGCGTTGATAGTTTGGTTTATGGCATGGCTGACTGATGGTTACGATATTCCTAAATCGTCGGCATTGCAAAGTTGCATTTTCCCTATTGCTAAATAACGTAGTGTTGCCAAACATTTTATTTCGGGACTAATCGGATGATGTTATTGCATCCCGCACTACTCCACAACAAGTTTAATAACCTCACAATTTAGCCTATATCTCTTCATTAACTCACAGTCTTCCATTGTCTCCAAAACATTTCGTCTCGCAGCCATTTTACGATTCTTTGTGAATAGGTCTTACTGAGTTAGGAGTCCTCTTGAGGACTTTTAAGCTCTCCTAGACTTAGGTGTTACTTTTAGGCCTAAAATTACTTTGTGAATTTGCTCTTAGTGAAAAAAGTTAGGAGTCCTAAATTTAAGAGTGACACGCCCATTACTTTTAGGAGTTACTCCTAAATTCGCCAGTTAGGACCTACTTTTAGCCCTAAGATCCTTTGCGAATACGGGCCCAGGTCTGCCTATTACCATCTACGCAACATCAACCGCCTCCGCCCATCCCTCACACCCCATAGCACAGCCATCCTTGTTCACATCCTGGTCACTTCCCGCATCGATTACTGTCACTCCCTCCTCTTTGGTATCCCCCTCAAGTCCATCCGTAAGCTTCAACTGGTCCAGAACTCTGCTGCTCGCATCATCACCAGAACCCCCTCAATTAATCACATCACTCCTGTCCTTCAGCAGCTTCACTGGCTCCCGGTCAAAACCTGCATCCATTTCAAGATTCTGCTCCTCACCTTCAAGGCCCTCAACAACCTCGCCCCTCCATACATCTGTGAACTCCTGCACACCAACACCCGCACTCTCCGGTCATCCTCTTCCATTCAACTCACTGTACCACCCGCCTGCCTGGTTACCATGGGGTCCAGAGCATTCAGCCGATCTGCCCCCCACCTCTGGAACACCCCCCCACCTGACATCCGTAACTCTGACACTCTCTCAACATTTAAGTCACATCTAAAAACACAACACTGTAAATTGTTTCAATGTATTTTGTTTTTTATGATTGTTTTCTTTTTAAACAAGAAAAAAAACAAGTAAGGTGACCTTGAGTGCTATGAAAGGCGCTGTCACGTTAAAATTGTACCGTGGGCGAAAATTGTACCGGCCTACGTCATCGTTTGTTTACATCCTGACAACATGTTTCCAAACGACGAAATAACATAATACAGATAGCGGATCGCTATCTGTATTATGATAGATAGCGATAACAATTGTTTTTACTTTATATTTGTATTGTATTTAATTGTTTAATCGAAACAATAAAAAAAATTGCCCGCGAAACGGGCGATCGCGTCAAATGACAAATGCTTTGTCTGCGTCAGATGACATTTGTCATTTGACGCAATCGCCCGTTTCGCAATTAAATACAATACAAATATAAAGTAAAAACAATTGTTATCGCTATCTATCATAATACAGATAGCGATCCGCTATCTGTATTATGTTATTTCGTCGTTTGGAAACATGTTTTCTGCATCGCGTCGTCTGTTGCCGGGCAGGTTGTCAGGATGTAAACAAACGATGACGTAGGCCGGTACAATTTTCGCCCCCGGTACAATTTTAACGTGACAGCGCCCTCAAATAAAATGTATTATTATTATTAATATACTGGTTATGAATGGTGCGCCGGCGATGTAGGGCAGGACACGGGGACTGTCCGCTAGGTTGGCAGATGTGGCGCCATAGCAGAGATCGCTGCATTGTCTTATCCACCAAAGCCTCCTGTGTGCAAAACTAAGTGGTGAGTTAAAAGAGACCATGGACTGTCATGGCAATTATGAGCTTCATTCGTTCTACGTCTAGCTTACAGCACCGCCTTTTCTGCCAGGGAATGCGTTGAAATGATTTTGCAAACTTAAGGAAGAGATCCTGACATTTCTCCGTAATTGAAAGCAGAAAGAAGCTGACACTTTTCTGCGTCTAATGGAAAATGCAGAGTTTCACGCAGCCGTTTGCTTTTTGAGCGACGTCTTTCACCACCTGAACCTACTCAATACCGAGCTGCAGGGCAGAGATAAAACAGTTGCGCTGATCTATGTTCTGGAAAAATGCTTCTTTTCCCAGCATTGCGCTAGCCTGGCTCCGCCCGCCCACCTACTTCCGGCCAAATTTCATTTTCCCTTCAGTAGTCAGTCTGGGCCTGGGGCTTGTTAGTGGGATTTTGCCCGAACAAATTTCTGTGTGACCAATCAGCGAACAGAGGGAGTGGCTGAGAACGATGACGTCAAGGTCGCGCGGCAGTTTCAGTTGTAGTCAGAGGAAGACCAGTGCCCGTGTTCCAATACCCGTACTGTCCGTAACTTACTAGCCAAAATTTGAAGTAACACAGTACGTTCCAATTCAGATCCGGCGAAAAGAAGTACACTTCAAGGACCCAGATTGTCGTACTCAAAACGGGGCTAATCGTGAAGTGTGGATCGAAGGACACTCTCCGTATCTCAACGGCAGCCATCTTTAGCTACTACGTAGCGGAAGAGGCGGAGCCAGGCTGAGCTGAGCGCTCAACTCGAAAAAATAATATGGATACCGACAAGTGACAGCGCCTGCAGCTGCGGCTGTCGCAATTCGTCATTCTCCGGTAAGTGCACCACAGAGTACTCGATTTTGGAACAGCACTCACATCTGAAAAAATAGTTGTACTCAAGTGAGTACGGATAGTGCAGAAAGTGTACTTCCTTTAAGTATACTCATGGAAGTACGGGTATTGGAACACGGCACAGGAAGACAATGGAGAAGGATACGAGAGAAGCTATTCGGTCTGTTGTGGGATCGCTGCAGAATATCGATCAATTAAAGCCGGAGCAAGAACAAGCTTTGCTGAGTTTTGTTGGTGGCCATGATGTTGTGGCGCTTCTCCCCACTGGGTTCTGGAAAAGTTTGATTTTCCAGCAGGCTCCGTTAGTGGTGAAGGAGCCGGTCCCGTCGCATGACATACGTCACGACCAAACGCCATGCGATTGGTTATGGCAGATCCAGAGTGGCACTGGGCAGATCCAATCATTTTAAAACTTCAACAGACACCCACCTCCAAGTGAGTGAACGTTTGTCAATTGGGCAGTTCCAGACCTTCTGTACAAATGAAATGAAGTACGACGGTCTGGTAGGACCAGGCTAGCATTGCGCACTGCAGGTCTACAAACCACTGAGGCAGTGACAGGATTGATAAATGCATTGAAAACCAACTTTGCAACAAGGTTTGAAAATTTCAGCATCCCCACTGAAGTGATGAGATTTGTGAACGACCCCTTCTGTGTGGGCGTTGTGGGGGAGTTTGCAGTGAAAGCAAAGGAGCTAGTTTGTCGTGTCATTAAACAAAGCGTGTTTACACTTGGAACTTCATTGACATTCAGTCATCAGCTGACCTGTGTGACAGTCATTACAGCTGGCAGGTTCAGAAAAGTTCTGGACTCGTGAAGTCAGCCACCAGAAATTCCCTAATTCAAGGCCTCTTGCACTTTTTGTCCTCAACTATGTTTGGATCAATTTTACAAGTGTGAATCCGCGATTCTCAACACATGAATGCCATTACAAACTAGTAATCACGCATCACTCACTGCGGAGCACTGCACCACTGCATTGCATATTGCCATGACGTCAATATATACTCCCGATTTCACTGCTCTTGCTAAATTCAAACAAACGAATTCTCTCTCATTAGATGGCACCATTGGACCAAGAGGGTTCACTGGACAGCCGGTAGTTTAACACACTAACAGTCGTCTATGTTTATTTAAATAAGGGATTGTTTTTGAAAGACTGTTTGCCACTTATTTAAATGCCCCTTTTCCACTGCGCGTTTTCGCAACGGTACGACACGGCTCTGCACGACTCTACCCTGATTTGAGAACGCATTTTTCCACTGCGGATTGGAGGCGGGGACCCTTCACGGTTTTACTACCTGTTGTACCCTGTTTCAGAGGTAGGTCTAGCCGGGTACGAGTCGGGGTCCATCTAATGTCACGGTAACAGCGCTCTCCACTGGATTAGTTTGATGAAATGACGTCATATGAGCGACGAAGCACGGGGGGTCTTTAACACATTCACCTGTCATGTATGAAAACACAACCTGCGAGAGCAACAACGACAAACAGATAAGAAAGAATGGAAGGAAAATGGAGACATGAGAAAGAAGAAACCAACCCCTGGTCGATTCGCGACGATGTCGTCCAGTGCTTCCATCGTTGTTTACTTTTTTCTGACCGCGGCACTTTCTAGTCGCCTGAAGCTGACGTCACGCCTGAACGCCTCCGGAAAATCTTCTACTATGTATTTTGATAAGCTGTTGCACTCTTAGTATACTTAGACCTACCTGTATTTTGATAAGCTGTTGCACTCTTGAGTTAACCTATAACTATGTCATTTGATAAGCTGTTGCAGAGTTAATCTTTTTGTCTTTTCCTGAACTGATAAGATTGTTAATCACTAACCAGGCAGCCTTATGACGTTAATCAAAATAGGAATTGTTATTTGATACAGCTGTGGTCACTAATTTGATAAATAAAGAAAATATATGCACTCCTACGTCGTTGCAGGTGTTTTTACAGTATCTGAGCTATTGATGTGATGCTCATCATTTTAGGCATTTTTTTCTGGCCCTCATTCTGATCATTTTCCACCAACCGGCCATTCCAAACTAATTGAATTAGCGCCTGATTTAGGTAATCCCAAAGCGATGACCGTGATTCTATGCTATGTTCGATGCTAAGTGAGGAAGAGACAAATAACAGGCCACACATCCCCGAGGTGAAATATACTCAGGCTTCCAGAAAAGGAAGGCCAACATGGAGAAGAGGAGCAGGCAACAGAGAAGAAGAAGTTCAACGAATAAAAATACACATTCAAAACACGTTCTGTCTACGTGTGTTGTGGCATTGTGCATGTTCGTGTGTGTGTGTGTGTGTGTGATGGGTCGGGGGGGGGGGGGGTGGGAATGGCTGTGTGGAGGCAGCATGAGATGAAGACAATGTGCTGAACACACATTGACGGGCTGCAGGGTGCAAGAACTGGGATAAGCTCTCTCTGTGACACCCTCACACTAACGTGGCTTGTCATCTGTAATGTTTACTGGCCGCGCGCAATCGCCTCAGCAACTTCAAGCACCTCAGCGCCTTTCTCCCATCTCAACACCTTGAAGATTCAAACCAAATATTGTGTCTGCCCCTTTTAGTGTAGACTCTGTGATTCCAGACACTATTAACAATGGTTGGTGTGTTTGTGATGGATGAATCACATAACCCCACCGAACAACAGACACTAGCGTGTCTACTCCTTAACGAGACATCCGGAAATGAACTTACCGATTGACACACGTGTCGGGACTTTAAGGCTTTGGTCATGAAACTATGGAATGTTGCGTCGGCTTGGCAGTGATCAAAATTGCATGCGCCCATGCCAACAGTTTCCAGTCAATCAATCAATTATTTCTGCCTCATTATCTCAGATAATCCTCTTCTGCAAATTAACTGGGAGATCAAGCACCCTGCGTCACTCCTGCACGTTTGATAAGTTCAGACCAAGCGAGCGGCACTGCCATTCCCCCCACCCCTGGTTTTCCAGTGCAGGTTAAAGCTGAAAATAAGAAAAGACGAAAATAAAAATATTTATACTTAATTCTATCTGGTCCCTGCCTAAGAAATCTGTGCAGTGAAACCGGGTCCTGGTGATATGGATTCTGCTTAGAAAGTTCTGCCTCATTGATGTGTGTGGGTGAGGTTAATAAAATAGTTAATAAGCGTATAAATAGAAGAGTAGTAGTGTAGTCAGAAAATATTTGGCATTGCCACTAATAGCCTAGAAAGATTTCAGCTGTGAGGACCCGTACGCGTGATTATATGGCACTACCAATATGGGAGTTCACTTGACTGGTACTGTCGGAGGAAAGGGTGAAAAAAAAAATGAAAAAAACCACTAAATAATTATAATTAATGTGTCAACTAACTTGAAATGAATACGATAAGCATGCGCATTGAAGCTAGCTGAAGCTCCAGGGTTGATGGACGGTGTCAATGTGTGTGCCACTTTGTGGAAGATGTAATGGTCGTGTGTGACAGACATCAGGACCTCAATTAACGCTTCCATTTTCCTTTGAATAATGTTTCCTCCTAAGACATATAATACAGGTTTGTTTGTATCCAATCCTTATCCTGATATATG
>OLKM01003930.1:0-27694 GCA_900291075.1 Melanogrammus aeglefinus | reverse complement strand
CCGTTAAGGCTAGTGTGATCGGACGACCAGGGCCAAGTCGCTCTTTAGCCAGACCAGAGTTCCTTGAGCTATTCAATGTGGAGAACAAACCACTTTCGTACCATCTCAGAACATGCTCAGGCATCATGGCAAACTTGTGGCCGGAAGGCTGAAGGATTCCAGATAGAGTCACTGGATGGAAAAGTGCTCATCTCTCTCCCACCGCTCCTCGAGTGTCTTCAAATCCCAAACAATCGAGTCGAAATCCCAGCACCAAGTGCAGTCTTGCACCAGCCTCATCTTCACCACATCGCCAACCATTCCTGACTGGACCAGAAGCCGAGCATACTCCTGCTACTCGAAGAGATGCTGCTTAGGGCACACAAGGTCAGACAACAAGTAAACGGGCCCGCATTAACGCTCCCTTTGCACAGCCGTCTCGACGAGGCGATGGTTCGTGATAGGAGAGGTGTGTTTGGGTAACTTTGCAGTAAGCCGACGGTTGACACATTTCAAGCGACCCATGTGTTAGTATGGTGGTTCAACATTCCATTTTTAGGCCTTGTTACAAGTTTCATGCATTGTCAAGGAAACACAACCAAACATTAGCAAGCCTAGCAAATCGCCAGAGAGATGCTGACACATCCAGGTGTTCGACCAAAAACCGAACATGATAACAAAACCTGCTCACAATAGAAAGATGTTCTCTTTGAAGGCATCATGGACACCAATGCTGCACAGAAGACGACGCCTTCCAAATTGGGTTGCCCCCATACCCTTTAGGCGAGCCGCTATCGTCAGCGCTTGCCACAATACAGGAGCAAGCATCCAATGTTTTGAATCTCTTGCAGTTGGCGATTTCAAAAGGAATCCTCAGGTGCCAGGAAAACAATATGTTGCATTCATCGAAGAAGATCTTTGCAACGGTCATGCAGAAGTAGCGCCGGCCATTGGAGGGAAGACGAGGAGTAGCTAGTATCTTCCGTCGTTTGGAGTATACCATCTTCAAAGTTCCAACCAAATCAGAGGTAAAGGTTTTCAATTCCAGGCCCCAGTAACGATGGCGATCACCTTATAATGACGTGTAGCTACTACAGGTCCCGACCTTAAACAATTCTTTATAGGCGTCCTATCTACGCTTTCGGAAGGAGAGAGTAGCCGTCCTAGACAGACATCCAACAAATGTTTACATTGTTTATTTTAAGTACAATGAGAAAAACCATCGCAACTCTCCTTCGTTATTTGTGGGCATAGAGGATAACAACCTCAGATATAGCCGTTGTGAACAATACACAGCATGAGAATATCATTTTATTGGCAATTCGCCATCTCTTGCTGTAAGCCATCTAATGGACCTGCGAAGAGCCATTGCTGAAGGCGCCCAGAAGCATTGACCAGACACAGCTGAAGTTATTGGAAAGACAACTTCTACGTTAGATGATGGTTATATGGTGTCTTTGCATCTGAAGGCAGAGAGGCTATCGACCTTCTTCGACAGACTCAGGCTTCACTCGCTGACATCAAAAACCTCCGCTAATGCATAAGTTCGCCGTACAACAGATCCAGCAGTCATTGGCAGCTTATCCCACATGCAGGACGCGTATCCAGTCATCAAGGATTCTAAATTTGAGTAGGGAAGCAGAATCCATGCAGACGTTAGCAATGCCTGACTAATGGGAGCTCAGGTCAGATATCATTCACCTTTTCTGCATCTACTGTTGTCAAACCTTTTCACCCGACGTGAAGTTCCTCTCCACTGTGTGTGTTTTTGACAGTGTTTTATATCCCCTGAGGTTTGTATGGTACTGTCACGATCGCAGGGAAGAGCCCTTCCTAAGGAAACTTACTTCGGCAGCATATCTGACTAGGATACACCCCTCCAGAAGAGACAAGCTAGAGAAATAGGGAGAAACACTGGATAGAGTTCTCTTCAGGCCTTAAAGGAAGCTACATGCTGCCCACGGCATATACACACCATCCTCGCTTACAAAAGTTGTGCACACAGAGCTGTGTGTGTTCTCGGACACCTCGACCAAGGCGATTGGAGCTGTCGCTTATCTGAGAGCAGTTCAGGAGGACGGAAAAGCTGAAGTTGGACTCGTTATGGGAAAAGCCAAATTAGCGCCTCAGTCCGAACCCACTATCCCGCGGCTTGAACTCTGCGCCGCCGTCCTTGCTGTAGAGATGACGGATCTCATCCAAGAGGAGCTAGATCTGAAATTGGATGCAATCAGGTTTTACACGGACAGCAAGGTGGTGCTCGGGTACATTTATAATGTGACAAAACGCTTTTAACCACATACGTCCACAACAGAGTTCAGCGCATCCGACAATCCTCCGCACCAGAACAATGGCATTATGTACGCACAGAAGAGAACCCTGCAGACCATGCATCGAGATCTTTACCTGCATCCCATCTTGCGCAAAGTTCTTGGTTCACAGGACCTTCACCTTCATCATCCATCTGCAGAGACAACACAAAACAATGTAGACAAGTTCAAGCTCTCGCAAATCAGTTTTGGACTCGTTGGAGCCAAGAATACTTACCATCCTTACAACGAAGACAAAAATGGACAGTGTCACGCAGAAACCTTCAAGTTGGTGATCTGGTTCTCCTCAGGGACAAACAGACTGTCCGTAACTGCTGGCCCATGGCCATAGTCACTACAACCTTCCCTGGAAGGATGGACATGTGAGAAAGGTTGAGATAAAAACTACTGACCAAGGTGATGCAAGAACCTTCCTAAGGCCAGTTGCAGAGGTGGTTCTACTTCTGCCTAAGGACTGATTTAAGGACTAATGTCCAGGCTCCCACAAGTTCATAGTGGCCTCACGTAGGCCAGACGGGGAGTGTGTTGCTTCTAAGGAATTTCTCTTATTCATTTGTGATGTCTGCTTTAAAAGAATACATTTATGTGTTGTAGTTACAAAATAAGAGTAAAAAGGTTAAAAGGTTTCTTTAAGAGGGTTTTATTTTGAAGGTCCACTCACTGATGACGTCACTTCTTAAAGGTCACCTGTGTTGGTTGACTTCCTGTTTAGTTCTTTTCTCCTTGGACAAAGAGTGAGGCAAACATGTTCTGAAGCTATCGTAGCCACCCCTGAGAAATATTGTCCAGGCAACGCCGTAAGTGTACACATTTTCATGTTTAAGGTGTTAAAAGCAATAAATAGTGATAGCTGCTCGAAATACATATTTTATTTGTAATTAAAATGGGACATTTTGTCTATGTTATTTACACATTTAAAAACGTTCTGCTGGCTATAATTATGGTTACTCATTGTGCCTACAATTATGCTAATTCATGTTTTATGTTATCTAAAATGCAATATTTGCTGTATTTACAGTTTTCACCAATTGTCATTGAAGACTGCTGAGTAAATGGTCAACTCCACCACGACTCGTGTTTTCATTGGACACGGTTTAACTCGGTGTTGAAACAGAGTTGCTACACTCTGAGTGAGAACACTACAGTGAATGTAAAAAATATCAATATCTGTGTGGGATTAAAACCCTGAAAGTGGACTGCCGATCAATAACCTTGATCAAGATTTTTTTAAATTAATTTTGAATCTTAAATTTTCTATGTTAAATCCTAAATAAATCGTTGACATTTCTAAACAAAATCCGGAGACTCCATCATTAAATGTTTTAGTTTTTGCGGTTATTCAGCTCCTTCTTCTCCTCCGGAAAATCTTGACCGCATTGCGTTGTGGTATACGGGGAGTAACATGTAGGGAACATCGTATGTACACTCAAATTTGGGATATTTTAAGTGCACTATAGAGTGCATGAAATTAACCACTGAGAATCCGAACACCACTACAAAATGGCGAGCACCCTATATAGTGCACTATATCTGTGATAGGGAACGATTTCAAACACAGCTTCTGACTATTTGTTCTGCCCCCACAATTGGTTTTTGCTCAGCTAGTGGTTGATAATGGCATTGCATGAGTGAGTTGTGTTTTGCCCCTCCTGTGTTACCTAGTTAAATGCAAGATTCTAGATTCAAGATTCAAGATGTTTTTATTGTCATATGCACAACAATTACAGAGCAGTCGCTGGCAATGAAATTCTTTAGTTTTGTGCTCCTCCAACAGTGCAATATAAGTGAAAGTAAAAGTATATGAGAAACACAAGTAGGAAAGTTTAAATAGACTTAAATAACAATATATATATAATATTAATAATAAAAAGTAAGTGTATAAGAGGAACACAAGTAGGAGAGCAGAGACCTAAATGCAAAACAAAATCAATGTAAAAAGTATACAGACGTGTTTATCCAGATGTCGACTGGTATAAAGTGGCAAGTTATAAAGTGGCAAGTTATAAAGTGATTATAGGGGTGAGCTAAGTAGCCCAGGAGTTCAGTAGTCTTATGGCCTGTGGGATGAAACTGTCCCTGAGTCTGGTGGTGCGAGACCGGATGCTGCGGTAGCGTCTACCAGACGGGGCAGCTGAAACAGTTTATTACAGGAGTGATGAGGGTTAATAATCCAGTTAGTCTTCTTCCTGCAGCGCTGAGTGTCTTCCATAGATGGCAGCTCCGTCCTGGTAATGTGATGGGCAGCTTTCACCACCCTCTGTAATGTCTTACGGTTGAAGGCAGAGCAGCTGCCGTACCAGGCGGTGATGCAGCCGTTCAGGATACTCTCTACGGGGCACCTGTAGAAGTTGCAGAGTATCCTGGAGTCCATGTTGAACCTCCGCAGCCTGCTGAGGAAGAAGAGCCGCTGTCTTGCAGTCTTTGTAATGGTGTCGGTGTGGTGAGTCCAGGTCAGGTCCTCGCAGATGTGGACCCCGAGGAACTTGAGGCTGCTGACTCTCTTCGCTGTCGTCCCGTTGATAGTGATGAGGGCATGCTCGGCTCCCAGTCGCTTCCTGTAGTCCACAATCAGCTCCTTAGTTTAGCTGAGGTTGAGCTGGAGGTTGTTGTCCTGGCACCAAGATGTCAGGGCTCTCACCTCCTCTTTGTACGCCGTCTCGTCACCGTCGGTGATCAGGCAGATGACGGTCGTGTCGTCAGCAAATTTGAAGATGGTGTTAGAGAATCAGAATCAGAATCACTTTTATTACATCTTATAGTACAGTACTCAAGAGTAAAAATCTTAGGCTTGGTTCCTCAACATTCACATAGCAGCAACAGTAAAAGATAAAATAAATAAGAATAAGAAACCATATGAAAAGGAACAAAGTAAAAATAAATAAATAAATAAGTAAGTAGCAGCATCAATAATACTAAAAAGTAACAACAGTCTGTTGTTGTGGTGTGCGTGTGGATGGTTGGGGCGTAGTGTGTTTTTCCAGGAGTCTGACTGCTTGGGGGAAAAAACTGCTTGTCATCCTCTGGGTTTTGGCCCTTAGGCTTTGGTACCGCCTCCCTGACGGCAGTAGCCCAAACAGTTTCTGGTTGGGGTGGCTGGGGTCCCCAATGATTCGGAGGGCCTTCCTGACACACCGGGCCTTGTAGGTTTCCTGGATGGAGGGAAGCTCACATCCGCTGATCCTCTCAGCTGTCCGCACTACCCTTTGCAGCATTTTGCGGCTTTGGGCAGTGCAGTTCCCGTACCAGGCAGTGATGCATCCAGTCAATATGCTCTCCGTTGTGCCTCTGAAGAAGAGATATGTGTATGGATACATTAATGTATTTACTGTATGTGCTTTACTAGAGAATAAAGGATTACTGTTGCCCTTTCTCCCAAAAATCACAAATCACAAAAATAATGTTTTGCAGCTTTTCTCTTGTGTCCATCCGTCATGCTTTCGTCTGCTTCCACTCTTCCTCTGCGATAAATAGGTTGTTTAATTTGTTGTACTTGTTTATACTGTTTCTTTTAGTCTCATTTTGTCAAAATGGAGCAGTGGCTGGTTTCCATCAAGGACTCCAGCCAATGTGTATTGGTGTGTTTGTCTGTGTCTGTAGGTGTGTTAACAGGAGAAAAGAAGAGAGTGCATAAGGAACATTGTGTGTTTGAGATATCAACACACGCACTGACAGATCCCACACACATCCCCAAACACTCACACAGACACACACAGACACACAGACACACACACACACACACACACACACACACACACACACACACACACACACACACACACACACACACACACACACACACACACACACACACATAGTTGCCTCAGCTCTGACAGTGTTGTCTCATGGTATAGCAGGACTCATAGCAGGACACTAGAACACATTGCTTTGGAAATAGATTGTATAGATTAAAATAGATTTTACCGGGTAAATACCTAGTAATTAGGGGACTGTAAAAGGAATGGTTACTATTACCGGTAGATCTACTTATATAGGTACTAATGTGACTCAGTAGGCTAAGCAATCTCAATGTGTGAATTGCAACTAAAACAATGTAACATTCTAGAGGCTGAAGAGTGCCACACTGTGACACCAAGACAATCAGTCAAAGACACAGCGGTCGAAAATAGAGACAGAAGCCTCCTAACTAATAACACTGACTTTATGTTTCAATATAGGGGTTATTGAGATGACTCACATAAAAGGTTAAGGGTTGTACCAAAGTGGTGTTAATGTGACTCAGGCTACTCTATCAAACTCTTATAAAGTTCTGTGTTCTCCTTGCAGCCCATCGAGCCCAGGGCTCAGGGTATTTCATGCCCTTGAACCTGGCTGCAATGAGCCCTGGTTAGCCTCCTCAGCCACCAACCAGCGCTCTGACGGCACATCAAATCATGTATAAGTCCTCCCTGAAAATTGACAGCGCAACTCAGTTGAACCTGCGACACAATGGCCTTGGTCATGCCACTTCAACATCTGTCAGGGCCCTGACACAGGATCAAAGTACTACATAAGGCCTGCTCAGGAATATAAAAGAAACAGCTGGATAAGCCACCTGCCAGGCCTGCTAGGAGCCCGGGGCGCCTGCTCTCCACACTGGAGTCAACCCAGGCTTTAACCCATTTTTGTTTGGAGAAAGAAAGAGGTGATGCGGGGTCATGGGATGGACATGAATGGGAGCTACAACAGCAAGGCTCCTGGTCTTCCAGGCTTCCACCCATCTGGCTCAGACAGAGGCTTTCTTATGAAGTTTATTTAACAGTTTGCAGCTGGTACATGTTATAAGTTCCAACAATCCATGCCAACCAATCAACCGGGGTCTCATGCTCACATGACTACATGGCTCATGGGGCCAATCAAAGCCCATCAATGAAATGCAGATACAACATTCTACACCTGGATCTTTGGTCTTCACAGTCAAACGTCACGATGCCTCCGTCCCCAAGGCAACGGCCCAGAAACCATCCACTAAGAGGTCCCTAGAGGAAATCATTAGAGAGGATGAACACTTTGTTTTCAAACCTGCAGTCAAGAGGAAAAGGGCAAAGGATCTCTGGTCTTCACAGTCCAGCATGACAATGCCTCTGGCAACCAGACAAACCACCCATCCAGAGAATATCCACAAGGGGGTCCTTGGAGGGCATCATGGGCGAGGGCCAGCCCTTTGGTACTGAGTCTGTAGCAAATAGGGAAAGGGCTGTGGCATCCATTGCTGGAGGCAGTGTGTTATTCCATGGACCGTTAACAGAAGCTTGGACTCACTTGCCAACATGAGATCATCTGAAATGGATGAATTGCATTTCTCCTTATGCAAAAACATATTATCACAGTGTTATTTCCCAAGATTAACAATTTATAACAAGAGACACCAGCAATAAAGCGAAAATTATTATTTTATGCAAGGTTGGTTTTAGTCTAACGTTATGCATCCGTGTAGTAAACTTAAAAGTGATACTGTCCAATAGCATAGGTTACCTTACCTAAGCAGCAAATGCTATCAATTGAACATTCAATCATACAAGGTATCACACATCCTTGTTATATTACTGAATTGGATGCCATTCGTCAACCATGGTTTGAGGCCAGAATCAGCCTTGTGTGAAAGTCAAGTTGGCTGTCAATCCAGCTGAATACGGCATCTGGGCGGCCCTTCTGGTGTCAAACTGCAGCAAATGAAACTTTCCTTAAGCACTGCTTCGATTGGGCAGACTACGGCCTCCCAACGATCACTGCGGCGTTCCTCCCCTAAGGGCTGCTTGGACCTATCTTTTTGTGACTTTTGGAAAAGGGTTTCAATGGGCGGCCAGACTGATCAGCAGAGAGAAACATAATGTGAACTCACGAGATTGTCTGACGATGCTTAGAAATGCATAGGTCAGTGACTTGACTGGCCATGACATGCTGTGATCGTCTTGAGCAATGCAGCTGTGCTTTGTAGAAGCCATGATGGATGTTATAATTTTCACAGGCATTAGAAAACCTTTTGGAGGTGGTGAGTGCATTATTACCCTATTGTTTATCACACAATAGATTATCTGTGTGTCACACACACACACACACACACACACACACACACACACACACACACACACACACACACACACACACACACACACACACACACACACACACACACACACACACACACACACACACACAGACAAGCAATTATAGTGTTGGACAGATAGTAGGTGTGTGGTTGACCTCAACTCCTCACACAGGAGCTATTCTGGATCTCTGGGAAAACAGGAAGGGCTGAGCCAGGGGTCAGAGCCAGCTACCCAGACCTCAGATTAGTCTGTAATTGCTGGGTTTGTCTGCACACTCCATGAATGCACCGGGTGGGCCCCCATGTCGGTGACACACTGCAGTCCAAAAACCACTATTATTCACAGATGCAGGCAATGTAATTTACACTTGGGGTCCCTCTGCTTCCCCTGCGTCGCCCACTGTGTCACCCCATCAAAAATGAAAGGACACATCTGGGCTAGGGGTGGTCCTGTGGCTTTGATAGGCCCCCTATGTTTCCTTATATCTGTTACATTTTAATGGTTCATAATTCTGTCAACACTGAAAAACAACATGAAGCAGTTTGGAAATTGTTCAAAAATATTAGATTACATGACATGTCATCTTCATCCTATAAAGGCCACCAGATGTCACTGAATTTGTGGCAAGAAATATTGTTGTGCTACCTCAAACTCAGCGACCCAGAACCACATGCACTCCATGGTCAACCTCCAGTATCTACCCAGGCAGGGGGATATCTCTGCTTGTGTTTGAAGAACCTCCTCCCCTCACCCCTTAGACCGTAACAACCTCCACAAGGTCAACAGAGAGTTGGCGGTGACCACAGGGAACTCACATATTTGCAGCCCCACTGTGCGGGGCTCCACCTCCCACTCAGGACAACGTCTGAGAGGGGGCTTGGTATCAGAGGATTGGGAAGAGAGGGCTCTTGGAAGTCTCTCCCCACAAAGTAGGGTCTGATGGAAAGTAGGGAAAGTCTGTTTAACTATCTTAACATCTGCACTCTGTTTATGTCAATTTGGTGTGTGTGGCTGTGTGTGTGTGTGTGTGTGTGTGTGTGTGTGTGTGTGTGTGTGTGTGTGTGTGTGTGTGTGTGTGTGTGTGTGTGTGTGTGTGTGTGTGTGTGTGTGTGTGTGTGTGTTGATGTGTGAAGATGGGATGTGGGGGTGAGCGAGGGAGAGAGAAAGAAAAGGAGAGAAGGACACAGTGTCCTGGCAGTGCATGGTAGTGAGAAATTTCATTATTACGTAATACTTAACTCACTCTTGACTTTCCAGGACAAAAAAAACCAAAACAAACTTGTATTGCACACCCTGTTCCACCCTCCCCCCTCCCTGCCGTCCCCCCCAACATTTGTGTTTCCTTCTCCCTTTTTCCTTGGAGTTTCCCAGGGAGGTTTTGCCTGGGACTGCCCCCATGCCCTACATGGTGTGGGGGCAGAACGTCGGCTATAAAACAAACTTCAGTCAGTCAGTCAGTCAGTCACTCAGTCAGTCAGTCAGGGCAACGGAGAGGTAAGGACAACTGCTGCTTGTCTGCTGATTATGATTACATGAACTATTTGCTCTGAACTGTCGGATCCAAAGCTATTGTGACGCAGTGACAGATTGCTGTTTTTTTTTCCATTATATTTGCTTTTTGGAAAACAAGATATCTCTCCAGCATGTGACACTGTGTGTGATGTGGGTTTATGTTTGTGTCTGGGCATGCAGCCGCACACATATAGCGCCATGTCAACTGAGGTGAACCCAGGCATGTCTCTGCATCCTCTGGGCATGGAGCCGCCCCCGGAGCGAGAGCTGTTGTGTATCTTTGGGACAGGGGACCTGGGTCGCTCCCTGGGCCAGCGGCTGCTCCAGACGGGCTACAGGGTGGTGTACGGCAGCCGCAGGCCCCACAGCTGTGGCCCCCTGCCCCCGGGGGCTCAGGTACGCACTGGGTCAGAGCAACGCAACGCTTTGGTGGTCCTTGAGAAACGTTTCCTCTCTCTCTCTCTCTCTCTCTCTCTCTCTCTCTCTCTCTCTCTCTCTCTCTCTCTCTCTTCTCTCTCTCTCTCTCTCTCTCTCTCTCTCTCTCTCTCTCTCTCTCTCTCTCTCTCTATATATATATATATATTATATATAGGGCTTATATATGTATTGGGCTTTGTTTTGACTCACAGCTCTATGGATTCTAGGAAAAGTCAACATGAAGTTAATTAAAAACATGGCCAAATTGCAAAGTTCACTTTTGCCAGTAGAGAAAAAAACCTGCCTTTTTGCTGAAAAAAAATAACAGTATGTGTAACAACTCCATGCAAAGTCCTAATGATAGAGCTGTACAAATATATATTTGTGCAAATATATTCCTTGGAGTAAATATTGATACAGAACTGTGTTTTGAAGAGTAGCATCCTTGACAAATCAATGAGTTAAGTTGTCATATGTAAAATTTCTTATCCAATCACTGTGTTTGTTTATATGTGTGTGTATGCATGTTTATGTGTGTGTGTGTGTGTGTGTGTGTGTGTGTGTGTGTGTGTGTGTGTGTGTGTGTGTGTGTGTGTGTGTGTGTGTGTGTGTGTGTGTGTGTGTGTGTGTGTGTGTGTGTGTGTGTGTGTGTGTGTGTGTGTGTGTGTGTGTGTGTGTGTGTGTGTGTGTGTGTGTGTGTGTGTGTGTGTGTGTGTGTTCGTGTGTTCGTGTGTGTGTGTGTGTGCGTGCGTGTGAGTGTGTGCGTGTGGATGCAGGGTGCTCATGCCTGTTTGTTTGTCTGCTGGTCTTTCTTCAGGTTATGAGCCATACAGAAGCCGCCCAGCTAGCCTCTGTAGTTATCGTCTGCGTTCATAGAGAACACTACGATTTCATGGAAGAAGTAGCGCCTCAACTGAAGGGAAAGGTACTTCCACTCCCAATCTTCTACGCCTCACTAATGACTATTGACTGATTCATGCTTCACCTGGTCACCCATTCCCACTGATCATTAGGTATTGGTGGACGTCAGTAACAACAGCAAGAAGGGCCTCTACCCAGAATCCAATGCTGAGTTTTTGCAGAGGTGGGAAACTAATTAACTCAACTGCTTCACACTTCTCGGATGCAAAGTTTGCAAAATAAAAAATGGTGATTGCTTTGTGTGTGAATGTGTGTGTTGCTTTATTTTCTTTCAGCCTGATCCCTGCAGCGTCTGTTGTTAAAGCCTTCAATACAGTCTCAGCCTGGTCTTTACAGAACGGGCCTTCAGATGCTCACAGACAGGTACTGTGTTTGTCTGTCTGTATGTCTTGTCTGTGTTTGCGTGTTTTTTTTGTATTTTGAAGTTAGTGTGGTGGGGTGTAGTTGTAAAAGTACATGTGTTTAAAAAGGAGATAAATAAGTAAAAATGTGACAAGTGAATGAATCAATGTTTCTTGTATCATTATCAGTAGCAGAACTTATAACAATATTTTAATGTTTGTCACCAACGACTTTATGTCACCAAAATAATCAGGACAAGAAACTGGAGTTGAAATGCAACTGCTCACCACACTTTAGTTTAGACTTAAACTGTAGACATCAACACATTAAGGCCCGCTGATTTGTAGAACGATCACGACTCAAGTGCATCAGCCATGGGTCTTTGACTGATTAGCCCCCAGTCCCTTTGAGCTCCAACCCAAGCTATCCTCTCCCGCTGACCAGAACTGCCTGTGTGGAATTTTCCATTTGAGTTTGACCTGGTAGGCAAGACCTTAGGGACCCTTAACCACACAATCCGTATGTTTGTGTCTGTGTATGTGTATAAGCTTGTATGTGTACATGTACCAAATATTGAGTGTCGGCTGTGACATGGAATGTGTGTGTTTCTGTGTGATGGAGGATGCATGTAAATATACATGATTCTTCATCTGCTATTACCTCTTTCTGCAAAGAATAAAATTAGGTGTATGTTCTGTAGAGAGCCATGGCACGTCAGGTGGTAACGTGCGCTATATCCACTGGAGTCAAATTCCTCCTTTAGTCTTCATCCGTGTTATTATAATAATGAGTATGTATGCATATGTGAGGATACATAAGCCACACCTTGAGTTTAGCAGGCTGAAAGTGCAGTCTGTAGTCGTCCTCCCATCTCCAGGTGTTCCTGTGTGGGGACAGTGCTGAGGCCAAGCAGGCGGTCAGAGAGTTGGCTACCAGGCTGGGCCTCAGCGTCATAGACAGAGGCAGTCTGTCAGCCGCCAGGGAGGTGGAGGACTTCCCCCTGCAGCTGTTCCCCGAGTGGAGGCTACCTCTCTGCATCGCCACCGGCCTAACCGCCTTCTTCTTCTTCTACCTGCTCATCAGAGACATTATCTATGCCTATGTGGAGCAGGACAAGGACATCTCCTTTAGGATCATGGTGTCCCTGGCCAACAAGGTAGAAACATCCCATCGCCATCTGGACCAGAAGGCCCTCCGTAGTAGCTAATGTGTTGCTTCTACTCCAGCTCCATGTGTTATAATTCTATAACCTGTGTGTTCATGCAGGTGTTCCCCATCGTATCTCTGATCATGCTGTCTCTGTGCTACCTGCCAGGCGTCATGGCTGCCATCCTTCAGCTGTATAGAGGAACCAAGTACAGGTCAGAGAGTACAGACTGAAGATAACCTTCAATAGCTGAGCCACTGTGAGCTTAGTTTAGACCTGTCATTCACATTCTTTTGGTGTTCATGAGATAAATATCTAGACCCTACAACCACTTTAAAACTAATCTGTTTACACAAAGGCACAATGGGCTCACACTCACACAGGGTCACAGAAAATGTGTTTGAATGCAGCCATTAAGGTGTACAAGTTTACTTTGCTTGGCTAATGCTGGCTAATGCTTTTTAATTCTAGAAATGCATCTTCTACGACCTACAGATTCTTTAGAAAATATGATACAGCCCGACAATGTTTCAGATATATTTGCATGTGAGTCCCAATAGCTTTATTCTTGTTGATGACCGTGGACGTCTGAGCTCAGCACTCTATAACGCTTAACACCTCTGTGAGAGATCCAGATGACAACATACCTCTCATATATCTAGATGTGATTCAGTGTTTATACCTCCAGAGTTGGTTTGGGAAACGGCTGCCTTCACCCCTTATAACCCTCATAACAAGCTCTCTCTTTGACCATTTCACATCCATTCTCAATTTGCAATTTGATTACAGAATCTGAATGCTAAATGTTTCAACGAAGCCATTATGCTTCGGGCAATGTACATTTCTTAAATAATAATTGATCATGACCAACAATTGACTGGCAGGCGCTTCCCTGATTGGCTGGACCGCTGGATGCTGTGCAGGAAGCAGCTGGGCCTGTTGGCACTGGCCTTAGCCTTCCTGCATGTGCTCTATACTCTGCTCATCCCCATAAGGTATGCTGTACAGCCCCCCTCTATAGCCCTCACACACCTGCCAGAGAAAATGCACAACCATGTTCACATATACCTATCCCTGGGTAACCACTTTAAGACCAATGTTCACCTTTAGTTTAGGTAAGAAGAATTTTGAAGCTATGAATGTTTAGGAACATCATGGTAAATAATATATGATATTCTTGTTTACATATGGCCTCCAGATACTACGTGAGATACAAAATTAGAGATTACACAGTGCTGCAGGTAAGAGCATCAATAAAGCATTTCTGAACAGGTGCCGATAAGTCAACTGATGTGTATTTCTACCACCTCTTTTTCTCTGTCAGATCCGAGAGAACAGGACAGAGGTGTTCGATACGACCTCCGCCTGGCGTACTGATTCCTACTTTTCCGTTGGGATTCTGGGATTCGCACTGTACGTTCTGCTGGGAATTACCTCCCTTCCCTCTGTCAGCAATGCACTCAGCTGGAGGGAGTTCAGCTTCGTACAGGTAAAGCTTTTTCTGTGTGTGTATGGATATTGGTGTGCATGCGTGTGTTTGTGCATGTGCACGTGCGCGTGCATGTTTTGCGTGCCTGTGTGTTTGTGTTTTGTTTTTTTCTTGAGGTTCAGGCTTCTGGGCATTTTCCTCAACCTTCTCCGGGACAACTTCTCCCTTATTTTCTTGTGTGTTTCTGTGTAGGCCAGTGTATAATCCAGGGGTTTACTTTTGGAGAAAAAATGTCTGTGTGGAATAGGTTGACTTTTAATAGAAAGTTGGCATCCTAGAATTTTTTTTTTTTTCTCTGTATTATTGTACAGCATCTGCTTCAAGCCCATGATTTCAGCAGAGATATCATCTTACTACTATAATAGAAGGCCTGTCACACCAGTTACTCAAGTGCGCATATGCCAAGCACGAACACATATATATACAGCAAGCACACACATGCGCACGAACATACACGGAAACGCATACACTACGCGCACACGCCGCAGGTCAACACAAAGTCAGCGAGCGACACATACACGGAAGCGCGCACACACGGGCGCACACACAAACAAACAGGTAAGACGTTTAATGATTCCGCCATCGGCACATGCGCAGGTAAGAACACACACGCAAGCACGCACTTGCACACACACACACACAAACACAAACATACACGGAAACGCAAACACACAAGCGCGCGCACACACACACACACACAAGCACGGGCACACACCACACGTCAACACAAAGGCAGCGACACATGCACGGAAGCGCACACACGAGCACACACACACACACGCACAGGTAAGACGTTTAACGGCTCTGCCATCGGCACAAGCGCAGTTAAGAACACACACTCACGCGCACACAGCGCAGCGACACTCACCCAGGTGAGACGTTTGTCAATGGCGGAGTAGTTTGTCGACGGCGGAGCCGTTATGTTTAAAAACAGCTCCGTCGTCGACAAACTCTCCCAGGTAAGACGTTCTATCTATAGACTATATAAATTGCCATAAAATAAGGGAAGAGACAATTTCTCACATCGACAAGCAACGGCAGGTCGTTCACTTTGTCATATATAAACCGTTAAGCACCGACCGGCATATCAACACACAAGTGACGTGATCTTACAGAGACAGTGTCCCTATAACACAATGAAAACATGTCAATAACACAGTAGGCTATGGTGAATTATGTCTATAGAGTCCATCACAAGACTACACTTTACTCTCCTCCTTGAGCCTCCCGAAATGTCTTGACACTTTGTTGCTCAAAATTAATATTACTCCCTTCCTTGAGTCTCCCGAAATATCTTGCGATATTGATATGCGGACTGTTTTAGTTGTTCTATTTTTATTATGTTTTGTGTGTCTGCTATGTGTGACTGTAGGCTACTACTGCCTTTCTTGTCCAGGAAACTGGAAGAGATGTTTAATCTCAATGATGATCATTATTTTCAACTAACCAATAGTAGTTGCCTTGCATTTTAAAATCTCAATGCACTTATCAGCCCTGAATAACAGTAAAAGCTAATTAATAATTGACTTGCATGCATAGTATACTACACTTTCCATTGAACAATTACCCCTGTTAATTACAACTAGAGGTTGAGACAACTCTAGTCTAATTTAAACAAGGGCCAAAACTCATGAATTGCCTTTAACTTCAAACTTAGTACTCACTTGAATTCACATGATATTATGTGTGCCTAAGTTTAGTCCTGAATGCAGCCCATTGAGAGAAGGGCTAGCCATTTCTCTATCATCCTCGAATGTGGAGTCATGTTGAAATATGAATATAATATAGCTATATGAATATAACTACAGGGTTTTAATTTGTAAAGGTTGCCACTGTGCACACGTTGCTATAAACCAAAAAACAAAATCTTAAGACGAAGATACATGCATTAGCCTAGTTTTGGACAAAAATAGATTACTAATAAACAGTAATTAAGTAATTAATGTTGCCATACCTTACTGAATAGGTGACCTCAATGAATGAAAAGGCAATTGCCATTTGTTAGTGCCCTCAAACTATAAAGATCGTTTTCTAGATTTGTTTTATAAAAATGTTTCTGTTTTGGCCAATTGAATATGAAATCAGCTTCTCCTGAGGGGACGCACTCATTCATAAATGTAACTGGGTCATGTCAAGCTCGTTCTCTAATTCCATCAGCTCTCCTCCCCTCTACTCCAGTCCAAATTAGAGCAGTACTTTAAATGTTAAGTTATTCATCAAATTTAACACACAGGGCATACATTATCCTTGGCCATAAAATTGTGTGTGTGTTTGTGTGTGTGTGTGTGTGTGTGTGTGTGTGTGTGTGTGTGTGTGTGTGTGTGTGTGTGTGTGTGTGTGTGTGTGTGTGTGTGGTGTGTGGGGGGAAACGGCGTGCGTGCATGTGTGTGCGTGTGTGCATTCACATATTTGCACATATGCTTACGGTTATTGTTGAGTGTGTGTAAGACTGACGTGCCTCCAAGGAGGTTGCTGGCTCCTCTCCCTCTAAAGGTCAGACTCTAACACATCCACGCCTTAGCCCCACTACAGAGGCATTAGCTCTGTGCTATCTGCAGGGACAGGAGTCTGTGTCCGTGCTCCTGCATGTCTCCCATCACACTTTTCCTTTCTTGTCTCCTAGTCCAAGCTGGGCCACCTCACATTGTTGCTCTGCACGCTCCATACCTACCTGTATGGCTGGAACAGGTTCCTGAAGCCCTCCACCTACAAGTGGTGGACCCCGCCGGGCTACATGCTATGTCTGGTGATCCCCTCCGTGGTCCTGGTCCTCAAGCTTCTGCTGATGCTGCCCTTCGTGGACCGGAGCCTGGGCCGCATACGGCAGGGCTGGGAGAGGACGGGGCCGGAGGGCGAGGGCACAAAGCCACTAATGGCATAGGAGGAGCACGGATACAGCCCCCCCTGCAATGCGACGCACGCGAGCGCACACACATGGATTGCCACACATTCTGAAACATGCACACTCAGGGTTGTGGGCAATTCCTCCAGCATCAGTGCCAGTTGCGTAACCCACCGATCATGATCAGAGGAGGACATAGTCAACAACAGGCCATCCCTCTCTCTGTATTGTGGTTGTTCTTAACTTCAATTAACTGCAACCACATTGTACTACTTCCTGCCTGCATACTCACAACTCTATCATCAGATTGTTAACTCTTTATCTTGACACTGGCAGACATTTGTTTGAGCACATTATTGTCAGTGCCATGGAATTTCGCTTTTCATATATGAAAATGGTCTGAACTCTACAGTGATTGGAGATTGAGGGATTATTTTGCCTTCTGCATATGTAAAATATCAATCAATGAGGACATCATGTGCATGGTTATACTTTACTTCCTACTGCGAATACATGCTTCTGTGATATAAATTTCCTTCCTTTGGTTTTCCACATGATGTATTATTGTATTCTTATTTTTTTACTGCCATTTTAATAAACCTTACACTACATTATCCCAAATAATTGTTTTTGTTTCCATTCCTCGCTGCTGTGTACTGCTCTTTCAATTAACATTATTGCATTTGACAATATCATATGTTTGTGTCTTGTAGTATTATTCCACAATCTTTATTTTCTTACTTTAAGGCACTCTACTTTTTGCTGTCTCTGTCATTCATTGTCTGTGTCTCTCTCTCTAGCTCTCTTGTGGTATCTCTCTCTTTCTTTATCCCTCATGGTCTCTCTGTCCTGCTGGAGAATTATAACTAGCGCTCAGCCTGTCTTAGAGCTCAGCTCAATCCGTGGAGCGTTCCTTGCTATGCAGAGGGAGCTCCGCGCTCCGCTGTGATCCAGCCTCCAGAGCATTTACTGCTGGCTGAGGTGGGGCCGGTCTCGTGGAGATGTTCCCTCTGAGTAACTGGACTTCTGGGCTTCTCCTTCATCACAGCTGGCTCTCAACAAATCAGTCAGGAGACCCCACCACACTGGCTCAGCACAGCCCATGTCTGCAGAATTGATAATGCTGTGCTGTTAAGGCTACTGTCAAAAAAACTAGTATTGTTTTTAAAATGTTACAACTTTTCTTGCTAAAAATATTTCCTAAACGCTTGACACCAAATTATGGCAAAAACATTATACGGTAACACAAAAGCATTATCAATGATAAGGAGAGCAAAAGAGTTGGAAAGATCAAACATATTTTTTCATGAAGAAGTTCCTCAATAAATGAAGTTGAAAGGGAACTGAGTCAGCACTGAATGAGCCAAGGCTGTTACGACACGCAGGCCCTGATCCAGGGCGGAAGACTGCTGATAACTTACTATTCTAGTTTGGTTGATGTTTTGATGTTGGCCTAACATCAATAGTTATGGGCAGCAGTGATCAACTTTTGTTTCTGTGTTTATTTATTTTTTACTAAAAAGAAGGGACAAAGCAAAAATTGATCGGAGTCACTAAATTTAAATAACGTTTTTTTGAGATTTAAAACTGTAATTGTAAAAAAAATCCCAATAGAAAGAATTCCTGCAAAAGTGCTGACAAATGTGATTGAACAAAAAAAATTCAGCAGTTACAGGAAGTGAAAATAAAAGCTTCAACTTTTCCTCTGCCGTCTTACACAACGTCCGAAACCCTGGCAGAGAACACAAGGTACGTTCCAACAATATCCAACACATTCAACAAAGGGACTTGAATGCCTGTTAGGCTCCTGAGATTAATGTTTTAACTACTTGCAAAGTGTTGACTTGGACATAATAGTATTAAATATACCATTTTTAATTTCCAAAAGTTTAATTAGTGTGTTTAATTTGTACCAGATGAAGCGTCTGCTCACAGTGGTGCTGCTGACCGTGTGTGCTGCAGCACCTGAAGGTAGGTACATCATTTTACCTTACTGCTTCCTTATTCCAACATGCAGACATTCTTCAACACTTCATCATCGGATGGCCCTCGGATCTGTGAATTTGCGGTGTACAATAACAAAATGCTAATTGAAGTGAGGGTTAAATCTTGTGCATTAACTCCAAACTAACTTGCTACTCTGTTGCTTAAGAAGTTTTTTAAAAATAAATTTGAGTTTGGAACGAGATTTTATGCTTTTCTTTTCAGATCTCACCGGCAAAATGTTCACCTTTCCACAGGAGACTAAAGTGGACCATGTAAAGCTGATCACACCAAAAGAAGAATTCAAAGCCATTACTGTCTGTCTCAGGTAGAACAATAATAATAATTATAATAATAGCAATTACAGTTGGGTGCCTCGCACTTTGCTTGGCCCCCTAATAATAATAATAATAAGAATAAGAAGAAGAAGAAGAGGAAGAATGATAAGATAATGATCTATTTTATATAATATATATTTTTTATGTTTCATTTTATGTCCATTATTATATCCATCATATTTGATGTCATTGTCGTGCTTCTCTTAAGGTCCTTCACAGACCTCAGCAGAAACCACGGCCTGTTCTCTATGGCAACTCCCACCTTCGCCAATGCCTTCCTGATCTTTAAGAAGAGTGTCTCAGATCAAATAGAGATGAACAGCAGGAATAAAGGCACAAGCTTGTTCGGACAGGAATACAAGCTGAACACCTGGCAATCTGTCTGTGCGTCCTGGGATGGAGCTAATGGCCTGGTACAGGTTTGGATCGATGGAAAACCTAGTGCCAGAAGATACTGTTCTGACGGAACCATAACGGGACACGCTTTGATCATGTTAGGACAGGTAATCGTGATCAATTACCTGTCCTCCTTGAACAAAACACTTTTTTTAAATGTTTTAGTTGTTACATACATTAGAGAGTGAATCCACGTTGGTATTGACTTTCTTTTCCTGCATTCATCCTTCCCTACAGGAGCAGGATTCCCATGGCGGCGGATTTGACCCTCAGCAGACCTTCGTCGGCATGACAACGGACGTCCATATGTGGGACTTTGTCCTCTCTCCATGTGAGATCCAGCGCTTCGTGGATGACCTTAACTTCTCCCCAGGCAATGTGATTAACTGGAGAGCCCTTGAGTACCAGATTGTAGGGAAAATATTTGTGGAAAACAAACAGGGCGCGTGTTCATGTTTAATTAAAAAGAAGGTGTCTAATATGTTTGGTCAGTCCTGTCAGGCTTGAGGGATATTAACCAAATGTGTCGGCAATCAATGTAAAATGATTGTTCATGACATGATATTGATATAAATAAAGGTGTGAATGCCTCTGCTAAATGTGCTCTGTCGGCTGTTTCTTGCTCCTTCCTCATTTTTTAAACATGACATTAAACTATTCAGTCACCAACAGGGCCGCTGCTGGCCATTTCGGTGCCCAACGCGAGCGGGTGGGAGGAGACACTTTTTAAATATTAGGTTATAACATCTAATTTGCCGAAATGGAGTGATAGGTGATACAATTAACAAAAAACAATGGTGGGCCTCTTCATAACTAATTTCCTTAGTTCGTAAGGGAAATACGAAATGTTAACAAACTGTCACTGATTAGGAAAAACTAAGAGTGCAACTATACAATTTGAGACTGTTATGGTGGGATTAGAACAATAACTTTTTAGAAAACAGCATTAACTTGCTTTTAGGCCATGTTCTGAGGGTGATTTTCCCAAAAATGTGTTTTTTTACCTGGTAAAAATATATTAGATATCTAGGCAAGGACTGTCAGAAAAGCAGGTAAGCTGTACAAGCCAAAAGGCGATGGGGGATTTAACCCGCTCGGTTTTACACAGGCAAGGCAGTGAAATTACCGGGCGTGCCAAGCCGGCTTGGCAGTGTAAAAATTCCTTGAACATTGGTGTTGCCATAGTCCTTATCATGTGATGCAAACAATATGCTCTTTATCGTTTTCTGCTTTAAAAGCCCAGCTAGCAAGCTACTGGTGACTTCAAACAACACACTAAGCTAAAGAATTTGAACTTCTTTTTTTATATAGATTTGACCCTGTGTCCATAATAAACTGAAGAGAAACAGTTCCAAGCACAATGTTTTCTTGCCAAATTAAGTCCACATTCTATGATTGAGGACCAACTTTATTTGGACTATACCCAGTGTCTGTGCTGCCACAGTGGTGTACTAGTTTAAAAATGCAGACCTATGGGGCCAACTGTATGCACAGAACAGTATTTCCGATAGGGTTACGTTAAACATCATAGTGGTTCGTGGAAGCACATCTCCAGGTGTAGCAGTGGCTGCCTTACGTCTGGTTCCAGTCTTTCCCTGTGGAAACTGTCAAGCGAGAGACAGCTCTTCATCTTGGTGTGAATTTGGTTATTCGTTCATTTTCATAGTTCCAATGTTATCTTTTGTAAATTGTTTGCGCCCCCTAGTGGTATGAAATTGGCCATTACCTCTTTTTCTAAATTGTCATTAACATAAAGTGTAGGATCTGAACCCCCTTCCCTTAGCCTCTCAATCAAATGGTCTCAGCAAGATATACACATCATGTATGTCATTGCATTCAATCCCCTCTTCTAGTATTTATATTTTACCCTATACATATTGAATTAATTAATTGTACTACTGGAACAATCTGCGGTAACACTATTTTAATAGTCCATTGTTGACACTCAACAAGCTGTCAGTAGATATTGTGACAACGCCGACCGTCGGCGGCTGGGATTGCCGAAGGAGACGCACCAAACAGGGTTGTGGGTCAACGTTTATTTTATTTCGTTTACCACACGTGCAAAAACGGTAAAGTAAAAGTTAACTCAGGTTCTTCCTGGTATGGGTAAAAAAGGGAACCGCTCCGGGTCTGGTCCGGCTGCGGGGTCGGCGACTCTATCCCTCACGCCTTCGGCTGCTCAGTCCTGGGGAGAGGCATGACAGCGTTAGCATAGGTCCGGGTAATCTCCCACTACCGTGTCTCTCCAACTCAGCCGCGTCCCCCGACTGGTGTGTGCTCGGTCCTTAAGAGCCCTCCGCCGTCTCCCTCCCCCGGGTGCTCCGAATGACCGTGATTGCCCGGGTGCGCTCGATGCGTGCACCCGCGCCCATAGACGTCGGAACTAGGGGTGCGGGGGGTGCGGCCGCCCCCCCTCCCCCCCCCCGCCCCCCCCCCCCATCAGCCTCCCTACCCACAGCATTATGCATAAAAAATAAAAATAAAGAATCTGAATTTAAACTGAATTTGTCTGACTTACTACATTTATCTCATAATGCACAGATCTATGTGACATGCAACCTGGCTGGCTCCGTACAGCAGCCTAGCCTATGCCAGGCTGCTGTACGGAGCCAGCCAGGTTGCATGTGACAGCTCAGTGTGACGTAGGCTAAAATAAACAGAGTATTTTGTTTCGCGGGCATTGTTGTTTTGATATGATCGCGCGCATTGTTGTTAGCTTACAAGACAATGTGAGTTCAATGAATCAGCAATGTCTCAGCCCCAAACCCGCTCCATGCTGTCGGAGGTGGAGAAGCTCATAAAGCTCTGTCTGGCCCTGCCCATATCTGTCGCGGCATCCGAGCGCTCTTTCTCTGCCTTGCGCAGATTGAAAACCTGGCTGCGCAATACCATGAAGCAGGAAAGACTCACGCATTTGGCCATTATGAATGCGCATAGTGACCTTATTGATGAATGCGATGTTTCGGCCCTGCTTGAAGAATTCATCAGCAGGTCAACTGAGAGAAGGTCCACTTTGGAAAAGAGTTGAAAGCCCTTTGGAGCGCAAACTGTTCCTTTTTCTGAATGCTGTTTTTATAGCCCTACTGTTATTGTGTCTTAATAAAGGCTTGAGTTATTCATTAATATTTATTTTGTTTCATTTTCTTAACAATTAAGATGCTGCATTATAGTTCGTTAATCATTGATACTGTAAGTGTGCGTCTCTCCCCGACCCTCCCAAAAAAAAATCCCGCCCCCCCTCTCAGAAAATAGTTCCGACGTCCCTGCCCGCGCCGCCGCGCCGAGTGCGCACATACCGCCCTCGGACTACCTGTCCGCGGAGAGGGCGCTGTCCCCGGTGCTGGCGGGGCTCGACCTCCTCCGATGGATCGGGGTTGCCACACACCCCCACCCTCAGCTGCAAGTTGGGGATCCCCCGGGAAAGGCCTAGGCAGGCATCCCTCCGGGACAGTGCGTCTGCATTGGCATGAGCGCGTCCGGGCCGGTGGACCACCTGGAAGTGGTAATCCTGCAGGGCCAGGAACCAGCGCGTCAACCGGGCGTTGGTATCCTTGGCCGTGGCCATCCACTTTAGGGGGGCGTGGTCTGTGACCAGGGTGAAGGTGCTTCCAAGGAGGTAGTAGCGAAGCTTCTCCAGGGACCACTTTATTGGCAGCGCCTCCTTCTCCACGGTCGAGTAGGCTTTCTCACTGGCCAGGAGTTTCCGGCTGATATAGGTCACCGGGTGCTCCTCGCCCGACCGGACCTGGGATAAGACTGCTCCCAGTACCACCTTGGACGCGTCGGTGTGGACGACGAAGGGGAGGTTGAAGTCCGGGGTAATCAGGAGGGGCTCGGTGCAGAGGGCCCGTTGGAGGCACGAGAACGCCTCCTCGACCTTCTCCGTCCACTCGACCCGGTCGGGCAGAGCCCCCTGCGTCAACTCGTGGAGGGGGCTGGCCAGGGTCGCGGACGCAGGGATGAAGCGTTGGTAGTACCCCACGAGTCCCAGGAATGACTTCAGCTGTTTCTTGTCCTCGGCCGGGACCAGGTCCAGAGGGTCTGCACCTTCTCCTCTTGCGGCTTCACGCTGCCCCTCTCCACTCGGTAGCCCAGGTAGGACGCCACTTCGAGGCCCAGGCGGCACTTCTTGGGGTTGGCCGTGAGGCCGGCGGCTCGGAGCGCTCCCAGGATGGCACGGAGGTGGTGTAGGTGCAGGTCCCAGGTGCTGCTGTGGACGACGATGTCGTCGATGTAGGCGGCGGCGTATTCCCTGTGGGTCCGTAGGACCCGGTCCATCCTCCGCTGGAAGGTCGCGGGCGCCCCATGCTCCCCGAACGGGAGAACCATGTACTGGTACAGCCCGTCGGGGGTGGCGAATGCTGTCTTCTGTAGGGCCCGCTGGGTGAGGGGAACCTGCCAGTATCCCTTCATTAGGTCCAGGGTGGTAATGAACCGATTGGGGCCGGCCCCAGCCGGCCCGGTTGGGGCCGTCTATGTGGGGCATGGGGTAGGCGTCGAAGGCCGAAACTTCGTTCAGTTTCCGGAAGTCGTTGCAGAAACGGTATGTTCCATCCGGTTTGGGGACCAGGACCACCGGGCTGGACCAGGCGCTGTGGGACTCCTCAATGACCCCATCTGCTAAATGCTTGTGACTTCCGCTCGAATGGCGGCCCGCCGTGCCTCCGGAATGCGGTAGGGCCAGAGTCGGACTCGGATTCACAGTTCTGTCCTGATGTCATGGCTGACAGTCGCGGTCCTCCCGGGCCGCTCAGAGAAGACGTCGAGGTGCTGGAGGACCACTTCTTCATGTCCTGGGTCTGGCTTGGGCTCAGCTGCTCCCCCACTTGTATCTCGGGCAGGGGTAGTCGGGCGGACAGGGACAAAAGGGCTTGTTCCCGCGGAGCTGGTGGGGGTGGCCACCGCTTCAGCAGGTTAATGTGGTAGACCTGAACGGCCTTGCGTCTTCCCGGTTGCCGTACCCGGTAGTTGACATCGCCGACCCGGTTGATGACGTCGTAGGGACCCTGCCATTTGGCCAGGAACTTGCACTCGGCGGTCAGGACGAGGACCAGCACCTGATCCCCTGGGTTGAAGGTGCGGAGCTGGGCCCCTCGGTTGTATACCCGGGCTTGGGCTTGCTGGGCTCGTCCAAGGCGCTCCCGGACAATGGGCCAGATCTGCGGCATGCGGCCCCGCATCTGCTCCACATGCTCGATAACGGTGCAGTGGGGGGACGGTTGGCTCTCCCAGGCGTCCCGGACGATGTCCAGCAGCCCTCTTGGTCGCCGGCCGTAGAGGAGCTCGAAGGGCGAGAATCCCTTGGAAGCCTGGGGCACTTCTCGGATGGCGAAGAGGACATGCGGAAGCAGCTGATCCCAGTTTTTCCCGTCTACTTTCATGACCTTCTTCAGCATGGACTTCAGGGTTTTGTTGAATCTCTCCACCAACCCGTCGGTTTGTGGAGAAGCTTTGGGGTTGGTAGACGGAGGTCCGGAGGTGGCGGATCTGCAACAGACTGGTGAGGTCTTATAAAACCCGGGACATAAAGCATGTTCCTTGATCCATCAGGATCTCTCAGACTATCCCCACCCGGCTGAATAAAACCATTAGTTCCCTCGCCACCGCCTTTGTTGTGGCAGCACGGAGAGGAACTGCCTCTGGGTAGCGAAAGGCGTAATCCACCATAACTAAGATGTAGTGGTGGCCTCGACTAGTCCTGGGGAGGGGGCCTACGATGTCTAGACCCAACTGGTCGAACGGGACTTCTATCAGTGGCATCGGTATAAGGGGGTTCCGTACAGAGGGTCTCGGAGCGGTGCGTTGGCACTCGGAGCATGCCCGGCAGTAATCCTCTACATTCCTCTTCACCCCCAGCCAGTAAAACCGGCTCAGGATCCTGTCCCTCGTCTTGTCCATCCCAAGGTGTGGCTGATCGTGGGGAGGTGGGGATCCCCGCGATCAGCCTTCATGGACCTGTACGTGTCCCCAGGCGTTTTGGAGGGCGTCGTCCTCCAGTTGGGCGGTGGCGAACTGTCCTCCCTTGTCGGCGCCTCCCCCATCGGCCAGGGGGTAGTCGGAGAAGTCTATGAGGGGTGGAGTCTCCCCACCGTCTGGCGAAGGGGCCTGCTTGGAGGCGGTCATTGCGTTCGGTGTCCCCGGGGGAAGGGAGACCGTGGACGAGGGGGTCTGCCGCACCGCCTCTCGCCGGAGCCTGTCGGGGGACTCGTCTGAGTCAGACCGGGAAGGCGCCGGGTGGGCGGCCATTTGGCAGGCCGGCTACGCAGCCGGTGGGGTCGGGTCAGAGGTGGTCGGCGCCGGGGTGCCTGAAGCTCGGCCCCTACCCTAGCAGTTGGGCGAAGAACGGGCAGTCCTGTCCTATCAAGAGGGGCATCGGGAGGTTTGGGACCAGCCCGACCCGAACCGTGAAGGTGCCCTTCGGGGTTTGAACGGTGATCCGCCTCGTGTGATAGGACTCGGTCTTCCCGTGGATGCAGCCTACGTCGATCCTCTGCCCGGAGGTCCCGTCTGCCAGACCGGGTCGGACCAGCGTGACCACGCTCCCCGAGTCGAGTAGGGCGTGGGTGTCGTGCCGCCCCACGCGTACCGGTAGGCTGGGGGATTCGGTCCGCTCGTGGGACCAGCAGGTGGTGCGGAGACAGACCCCTCCTCTCCGGTCGGACCGACTGGCTGTGGGCATGGATACGTCCCCAGCTCCGGGACAATTGCAACCAGGTGGCCCGTCTGGCCGCAGGTGTCGCACCTCCACTCCTCTCTCTGGGTCGGCGGCGCAGGCCCTCGGCGGTCCGTGATGGTCTGGTTCGGGTAGGCGGGCGCGTGGGAGGGCGGTGCCTGGGCGCGCTGGCTCTCCGGCGTCCGTCCACGCTGCTTGGTCCGCGTCTCGCCCCCCCCCACTGGGGGCTGGGGTCGCCCCGCTGCACAGCTGCTGGGTGACTTGGTGGTTCTCCAAAAGTTCCACGAGGTCGTTCACCGACCTGGGTTGGTTCCCGGAGGCCCAGCATTTGGTCCCGGTGGGCCGAGCTCGAAAGCAGCGGTCGATCACCAGCCGGTCTATCAGCGGGGGACCCTCCTCCTCCACGAGCCACCACTCCGCCAGGCGGACGAGTTGCGAGATCTGGCTCCTCACCGAGCCCAGGGGGTCGTACACCCAGTCGTGGTACCGCTGGGCCTGGGCTGGGAGGCTGTGTCCGTAATGGGCGAGGATGGCCCCCTTGAGTGAGGGGTAGTCCCGGTTGGCGCATTGGGCGTCCCCGGACGGGCCGCGGTCCGCTCAAAGATCTCGAGGTATACCTTGACGTCATCGTCCGGTCCCAGTTTATTGATCCGCTTCGTGGGGGCGGCAGGGGCAGGCTCCCATCCGAGCTGCTCGGCCATCCGGACCAGGCATCGCCGCAACACCTCAATCTCCTCCTCCCGTGTTGCTGGGTGGTCTCCTGGTTGGTTCATCTCATCTAGGGTCTGCCAATTGACCGCGTTGCCTGCATTCTCCACCACTGTGACAACCCCGACCGTCGGCGGCTGGGATTCCCGAAGGAGACGCACCAAACAGGGTTGTGGGTCAATGGTTTTTTATTTAGTTTACCACACGTGCAAAAAGAGTAAAGTAAAAGTTAACTCAGGTTCTTCCTGGTATGGGGAAAAAAGGGAACAGCTCCAGGTCTGGTCCGGCTGCGGGGTCGGCGACTCTATCCCTCACGTCTTCAGCTGCTCAGTCCTGGGGAGAGGCGTGACAGCGTTAGAATAGGTCCAGGTAATCTCCCCCTACCACGTCTCTACAACTCGGCCGCGTCCCCCGACTGGTGTGCGCTCGGTCTTTAAGAGCCCTCCGCCGTCTCCCTCCTCCGGGTGCTCCGTATGACCGTGATTGCCCGGGTGCGCTCGATGCGCGCTCCCGCGCCGCCGTGCAAAGCGGCACATACCTCCCTCGGACTACCTGTCCGCGGAGAGA
>OLKM01003929.1:0-27705 GCA_900291075.1 Melanogrammus aeglefinus | reverse complement strand
TCCCTACACACACACACACACACACACACACACACACACACACACACACACACACACACACACACACACACACACACACACACACACACACACACACACACACAAAAACATGAAAGTTACAGTTAATCTTCATATCTTATGGGATGTATCTACAGTATGTGTATACCTGAAGTGTGTTGGAGTGTAACGGTGTGTAAACATTTGTGGCAGTGAGGTCGCTGGCAGGGTGTGTATGTGTAAGGTGTGTGTCTGTGTGTATAGTGGTTGTACTGTGTGTCTATACTGTGTATGTGTCTGTTTGTGTGTGTTTGTAGTGCGTGTGTGTCCTGTGCATGTGTACGTGTATAGTGTGGGTACTGTGTATGTGTGTATAGTGTGTGTCGTGTGTGTGTTTGTACAGTGTGTGTCCTGTGTGTGTGTGTACTATGTGTTTGTAGTGTGTGTGTGTGTGTGTGTGTATGTGTATAGTGTGGGTACTGTGTATGTGTTTAGTGTGTGTCCTGTGTATGTGTGTGTGTGTACTGTGTGTCTATACTGTGTGTATGTGTGTGTGTGTGCTATGTGTTTGTGTGTGTGTTTGTGGTGTGTGTCCTGTGTATTTGTGTTTGTGTAATGTGTGTGTATAGTGTGTGTGTGTGTTTGTGGTGTGTGTCCTGTGTATTTGTGTTTGTGTAATGTGTGTGTATAGTGTGTGTGTGTGTTTGTGGTGTGTGTCCTGTGTATTTGTGTTTGTGTACTGTGTGTGTGTGTATAGTGTGTGTCCTGTGTGTGTCCTGTGTGTGTGTGTGTGTGTATGTGTGTGTGTGTACTATGTGTGTGTGTGTGTGTGTGTGTGTGTCCTGTGTGTCTGACCGTCGGCGGGGGCGGCGGGGTCCCGGGCCCCGGGGCCGGGGCAGAGCTTGCGGGCGGAGCTGAGGCCCCGGCTGTTGAGGAAGACGGGGAGGTGCACGATGTTCCTCATGTAGTCGTGGCCGTTGATGTTGGAGTCGCGCAGAACGCTGCTCAGGTTCTGGTTGATGGCCTTGATGATGATGTGGGGGTCGCTGGCGAAGATGGAGATGAACGGGCCCTTGGAGAACAGGACCCTCACCTGGAGGGGGAGGGAGGGGGGAGGGGAGGGGGAGGGAGGAGAGAGAAGGGGGGAGGGAGGGACAGTAGACAGATTGATAAAGATGGGGTTTCTTACACGGTTAAACACGCGATCGTCACGGCAACAATGTGCCAGCATCGTCACGGCAACGAGATGATGTCAAACAAGTAAATCACATCAAAGAGTCCATAGAATATGTTTTATTCCTCATGACATGGTGTTTGTGTACGATGTGCAGTTGCATAGTTGTGTGTATTTAAGTGTGTATGTGTTTTAGTGTGTGTTTTAGTGTGTGTGTGTGTGTGTGTGTGTGTGTGTGTGTGTGTGTTTTAAAGTGTGCGTGTGTATGTGTGTGTATTGTGTGCGTGTGCGTCCTCACCGTGTCCAACATCTGCAGCACCTTGTCCTGCTCGCAGGAGTCCAGGCCGTCGATGATGACGGCCAGGCGAGTCTGGTTCTGGGTGAAGCTGTCGATGCTCTTCGCCATGCGGGCCATCAGCTCCACCTCGCTCTTCAGCACCTGGGGGGAGAGGAAGAGGAAGAGGAAGAGGAGGAGGAGGAAGAGGAAGAAGAGGAAGAGGAAGTGGAGGAGGAGGAGGAAGTGGAGGAGGAAGAGGAAAAGGAAGAGGAAGTGGAGGAGGAGGAGGAGGAAGTGGAGGAGGAGGAGGAGGGGGAGGAGGAAGAGGAAGAAGAGGAAGAGGAAGTGGAGGAGGAGGAGGAGGAGGAGGAAGAGGAAGAGGAAGTGGAGGAGGAGGAGGAGGAAGAGGAAGTGGAGGAGGAGGAGGAGGAAGAGGTACTCGTTTCGATAAATAAATCAACCCCCAGAGGGAATGGAACCATCAACCCTGGCAGGGTTAATGCCTTGCTCTAGCAGCCCCATCAGGTCCTCACCTTCATGAAGCCCTCGCTCTTGAGCTTGGCGAGGTTGTTGGCGGCGCTGTGCAGCCTCTTCCTCTGGGAGTGCAGCACCGAGTCGCTCACCTGCCACCAGGTGCGCACGTTGAGCAGCAGGGCCAGGCCCACCAGGCTGGCCACCGCCACCAGCACGGCGTTCACCGTCTGGTGGTCCGGCTGCAGCCGGAACACGGCCAGCAGCGCCAGCCCCGTGATCAGGCAGGCCAGCACCAGCAGGAAGAGCACGAAGGACGGCACGCAGCACGTACGCTTCCACCGCTGCTTACCTGGGGAGGAACCGGAGAACCAGGGGGTCAGAGGAACCAGAGGACCAGAGAACCAGGAGGTCAGAGGAACCAGAGAACCAGGGGGTCAGAGGAACCAGAGAACCAGGGGGTCAGAGGAACCAGAGAACCAGGGGGTCAGAGGAACCAGAGGACCGGAGAACCAGGAGGTCAGAGGAACCAGAGGACCGGAGAACCAGGAGGTCAGAGGAACCAGAGAACCAGGGGGTCAGAGGAACCAGAGAACCAGGGGGTCAGAGGAAGCAGAGAACCGGAGAACCAGAGAACCAGAGAGAGAGAGGACAGCCAGACAGAGAGAGAGGAGGAAAGACAGACAGAGAAAGAGGAGCCAGAGAACCAGGGGGTTCAGACAGAGAGAGAGAGAGAGGAGGACAGACAGACAGGAGAGACAGACAGACTGACAGACCTTTCCCCTGGGTTTCCTCCGTCTTGAAGACCCTGAAGAGCCGGGCAGCCAGGAAGCCGAACTCGGCCTCGCAGGCGTCGGCCAGCGTGGCGATCATCTCCGCCATGGAGGTCTCCCCGCCCACGCTGGACAGACGGTTGTAGTCCGTGAACAGGAACCTGAGGACAGACGGACCGGTCAGAGGAGGCCCCCCAGCCCGCATGACCCCCCCCCCTATGGAGCGTGAGGCGGAGGTCACCTGACAGGAAGTGCCCGGGTGCTCTGCTCCGGCAGGTCCGGCGGCGTGACGAACATCAGCTTCAGCAGCAGCTCCAGGTAACCAAGGTGACGGGCCAGACGGGTGCTCAGCACCCAGGCCCACGTCCAGTTCTCCCCCTCACGCCGCCCGCCGAAGTACACCACCACTGGAACCATTAGAACCATTAGAACCACCACTGGAACCATTAGAACCATTAGAACCACCACTGGAACCATTAGAACCACCACTGGAACCATTAGAACCACCACTGGAACCATTAGAACCACCACTGGAACCATTAGAACCATAAGAACCACCACTGGAACCATTAGAACCACCACTGGAACCATTAGAACCACCACTGGAACCATTAGAACCATTACACCACCACTGGAACCATTAGAACAATTAAAACCACCACTGGAACCGTTAGAACCCCCACTGGAACCAATAGAACCACCACTGGAACCACCACTGGAACCATTAGAACAATTAAAACCACCACTGGAACCATTAGAACCACCACTGGAACCATTAGAACCATTACACCACCACTGGAACCATTAGAACAATTAAAACCACCACTGGAACCATTAGAACCACCACTGGAACCATTACAACCACCACTGGAACCATTAGAACCACCACTGGAATCATTAGAACCACCACTAGAACCATTAGAACATTACACCACATCTGGAACCATTAGAACCACCACTGGAACAATTAGAACCATTACACCACCACTGGAACCATTAGAACCACCACTGGAATCATTAGAACCACCACTAGAACCATTAGAACATTACACCACCACTGGAACCATTAGAACCACCACTGGAACCATTAGAACCATTACACCACCACTGGAACCATTAGAACCATTAGAACCACCACTGGAACCATTAGAACATAGAACCACCACTAGAACATAGCACCATTATAATGATTATTGTTCTCTACACCAGGACTTTTACTTTGGTATCAGCTCAGTGTTCTCTACACCAGGACTTTTACTTTGGTATCAGCTCAGTGTTCTCTACACCAGGACTTTGTGCTCAGTGTTTATCTGGGGGGGGGGGGGGGTGGGGGGGGGGCTCACCGAAGAAGAGGTAGAGCAGGGCCAGCAGGCTGAGGGACACAGCCATGGCCAGCTTGGGGTCCACGGTGAAGCCCAGCACCAGGGCGACCGAGGCGCACAGCAGGAGAGAGAGGAACACCACCAGCCACGAGAACTGGAACAGGGGCTCCACCTGCTGGCCAGCAAAGGTCTTCATCTCGTCTGAGGGGGGAGAGAGGGGGAGAGGGAGGGGGGGGGAGTGAAGATGTAGGTATTCAGGTATTTGGCTCGCCGGGGGTTTTTAGCAACGCTACTGCACGGCTAGCCTAGCCTGGGGTCTTTATAAGGGCTCCTATAGATGTGTAGCTCGCTAGTTAGCCTAGCCTGGGGTCTTCACCAGGGCTACTATGTGTGTAGCTCGCTAGTTAGCCTAGCCTGGGGATCTTCATAAGGGCTCCTCTGTGTGTAGCTCGCTAGTTAGCCTAGCCTGGGGTCTTCATAAGGGCTCCTGGGTGTGTAGCTAGCCCGTTAGCCAGGCGCTCACCCTCCAGCTTCTTGAGCAGGAAGGATTTGCCGCTGCCCCACTGGGCGTACAGCCCCACGCAGATGGGCGGCTGCATGGTGGGCTCGCTCAGGATGTCCGCCAGCGCGCTGCTGTACAGGTCGTAGCCTAGCATGTCCCCGTCGCACTCAGAGGGGGACAGGTGGCCTGCAGAGAGAGAGAGACGAACACACACACACACACACACACACACACACACACACACACACACACACACACACACACACACACACACACACACACACACACACACACACACAGAAATAAACATACACATACAGACATATAGTCACACACAGACACACGGACACATACAGACACAACACACACACACACACACACACACACACACACACACACACGCACGGACACATACACACATACCGACACAGCCCACACACACACACACACACACACACACAAACACATACACACACGTACACATATACACACAAACACACATACCACCATACACATACACATGCCCACACACAAACAAACATAGACACACACACACACAAACACATACACACACGTACACATATACACACAAACACACATACCACCATACACATACACATGCCACACAAACAAACATAGACACACACACACACACACAGAAAAATACACACATACACACATACATAGAGACATGTCATTGTTATTTCATAATCAGGTTGACTAATGGATAAAGGATGGCTAATAGACACATCAATACCTTTTAAATATATCATCAGGCTGACTAATAGATACCCATGGTATCAGTCTGACTAATAGATCATGGCATACTGATTAATTTGTTTATATTACATTGATGTATTTCTGTCATCAGGCTGACTAATGGATTCATGATGACTAACAGACACATCATCACCATCTGAGTCATCAGGCTGACTAATGGATTCATGATGACTATAGACACATCATCACCATCTGAGTCATCAAGCTGACTGATGGATCAGGATGATAGGTTCAGAAGGCGGCAGGCTGACTAATGGATTCAGGAGGATAGCTTCAGAAGGCGGCAGGCTGACTAATGGATCAGGAGGATAGCTTCAGAAGGCGGCAGGCTGACTAATGGATTCAGGATGATAGCTTCAGAAGGCGGCAGGCTGACTAATGGATCAGGAGGATAGCTTCACATGGGGCAGGCTGACTAATGGATCAGGATGATAGCTTCAGATGGGGCAGGCTGACTAATGGATCAGGAGGATAGCTTCAGATGGGGCAGGCTGACTAATGGATCAGGAGGATAGCTTCAGATGGGGCAGGCTGACTAATGGATCAGGATGATAGCTTCAGATGGGGCAGGCTGACTAATGGATCAGGAGGATAGCTTCAGATGGGGCAGGCTGACTAATGGATCAGGAGGATAGCTTCAGATGGGGCAGGCTGATTAATGGATGGGGACTCACGCGCTCCAAAGATCTGCGTGAGGATGCTCTTCTGGTGGCTGCAGTCGATGTTGTAGGGCGTCTCTCCCGCCTTGTTGGGCCGGTACAGCAGGCGGCCATCTTTAGGGTTCCTCAGCAGCAGCTCGGCCAGCCGCCGGCTCCGCCCCCGGATGGCGATGTGGAGGGGCGTGTCTCCTTTCTGAAACACAGGAAACAGGGAGCTGGAAGAATCCTCCACAGTAAAAGCCCCTCGTTTGGAAAATGAAACCAAGAAAAAATGTTGATCAAGAAATACAATTGAATTATTAGGTTGGTGGTTACTGGTGAAAGGGTTAACTGGTGTACTGGTGAACTGGTGAACTGGTAACTGTTAACTTGTTAACTGGGGGCTTACTTTGTCCACCGCTGAAACCTTGGCTCCTTTGTCCAGCAGCAGCTCAACAATGTCGATGTTCCTCATCTTAGTGGCTTTGATCAGAGGAGTCTCTCCATCCTAGAGAGAGAGAGAGAGAGGGTTAGTGTCTCTCTATCAGACAGAGAGAGAGAGGGTTACAGTGTCTCTCTATCAGAGAGAGAGAGAGAGAGAGAGAGAGAGGGTTACAGTGTCTCTCTATCAGAGAGAGAGAGAGAGAGAGAGAGAGAGAGAGAGAGAGAGAGAGAGGGTTACAGTGTCTCTCTATCAGACAGAGAGAGAGGGTGACAGTGTCTCTCTATCAGAGAGAGAGAGAGAGAGAGAGAGAGAGAGAGAGAGAGAGAGAGTGACAGTGTCTCTCTATCAGAGAGAGAGAGAGAGAGACGGGCAGACAAACAGACGGGCAGACAGAGACGGCCAGACAGACAGACAGACGGGCAGACAGACAGACGGGCAGACAGACAGACAGACGGGCAGACAGACAGAGGGACAGACGGGCAGACAGACGGTACCTTGGTGCAGTTCTCGGTGTCGGGGTTGCACTGCAGGATGTCTCGGACCATGGTGGCGTTCCCCTTCTCCACCGCCCAGTACAGCGCTGTCTTGTTCTCCTGAGGAACCACACAGCCAATCACAGAGCAGCACGGCCCAGCGCGGCCAATCACAGAGCAGCACGGCCCAGCGTGGCCAATCACAGTCTTCTGATGCTAAAGGTGTTTTGTGGGGACCTTGGTTTATGGGGTCCTCATGGAGTCATGGGAGTCGTGATGGGGTCATGGGGGTCGTGATGGGGTCATGGTGGGGTCAAGGGGTCATGGGGGGTCCTGATGGGGTCATGGGGGTCGTGATGGGGTCATTGGGGTCATGGGGGTCCTGATGGGGTCATTGGGGTCATGGGGTCCTGATGGGGTCTTGGGGGTCCTGATGGGGTCATTGGGGTCATGGGGGTCCTGATGGAGTCATGGGGGTCGTGATGGGGTCATGGGGGTCGTGATGGGGTTATGGTGGGGTCTTGGGGGTCCTGGTGGGGTCATTGGGGTCATGGGGGTGCTGATGGGGTCATGGGGTCTTGGGGGTCCTGATGGGGTCATTGGGGTCTTGGGGGTCCTGATGTGGTCATTGGGGTCTTGGGGTCCTCACCTGTCCTCTGATGTCGATGTCTGCGTACTTCTGCAGCAGAGCTTTGACGATCTCCACGTGTCCGCCTCGAACGGCTCCGATCAGAACTGTGTCCCCGCTCTGGAGAACCACACACACACACAGAACCACACAAACACACACACATAACCACACACGCACACACACAGAACCACACACACACACACAGAACCACACACACACCCACATACTCATTAGAGTTAGTTACAGTCAGTCAGATTCACCCTCACCGAACCACACACGGTACGTAGCTTCACTGGTGGTTATTATTGGATGGACCGGTTAGCGTTATGCTCGTTGGGTTCGTTATGCTAGTTCTAATTGTTGGGCCTGTTAGCATTGAGCTAGCTGGTTGAGTTGTACTACATGGGGGAGTTTAGCTTGTTGGTAATGGTTAGCATGATGCTAGTTGGTTTGCGTTGTGAGACTTTTAAGTTTCTCTAGTTGCTTGAGTTATGCTAATCTGTTAACGTGATGCTAGCTGTTCCAGTGCGTGCTCTGACCCGGTCGGGGATGTTGACGTAGGTGCCGGCGTCCAGCAGGTCCTGGACGATCTCGGTGTGGCCCTCCTTGGCGGCGATCATCAGCGCGGTGTTGCCGTCCTTGTCCGTCATGTTGACGTTGGGGTTCCTCTTCAGCAGCTCCTTCACCACCTCCGAGAAGCCCCCCTTCACCCCCACGATCAGGGCCGTCATCGAGTTCTGGAGCCCAGGGACCCGAATCCAGGTCAGTGACCAGCTACTGGTTAACCCCTCAGTGGTTAGTGACCAGCTACTGGTTAACCTCTCAGTGGTCAGTGACCTTTTTACTGGTTAACTCCTCAGTTCATACATCAGCTGTTAGTGACCTTGTCACTGGTTAACTCCTCAGCTCATATGCTAGGATGCTGATCCCAGATCAGTTCATCGATCCCCCTGGGGATGAGGCCGTGGATGCGATACAGTGTAGCATCAGTGGAGGAGCTAACACTCTAGCGTAGCTTCGGTTAGCTTAGCGTCGGTAACACTGTAGCTTAGCTTCAGTTACCTTAGCGTCTGTAACACTAAAGCCTATCTTTATCATTAGATAAGCAAACACTGTAGCTTAGCTTCGGTTAGCTTAGTGTCGGTAGCACTGTGTAAATATATGTATAGTGAGTATATATAGGAACATACCGCCCCCTCCTGGTCGACATCCGCTCCATTCTCCAGCAGGTGCATCACACTCTCAAAGTGACCCTTCCTGGAGGCCCAGATCAGAGGGGTGGTGCCGTACTGCAACACACACAACGCACACACGCACACACGCACACGCACACACACACAGGTGTTAGCTTATGTTAGCTGACCATGGCTGACCTTGTTGGTGATTGAGAACCAGGTAAAGTATTCCAATTGTAACTGATATTGGCTAAATATAATTGATGTGGATGGAGGCGATGCTAAAAGAAGCTAATTGATGAAATCCAACGCTTACTGATATTAGGGAATGGAAAGTAATTCCATGGGAACACTTATGCTACTTGATGGAAGCTGATGCTAACTAACGCTAGTGGATGGAAGCTAAAGCTAACTGATGCTAGGTGATGGAGGTTTGATGCTAACTGATGCTAGCTGATGGACGTTTAATGCTAACTGATGCTAGCTGATGGATGTTTGATGCTAACTGATGCTAATGGATGGAAGCTGATGCTAGATGATGCTAGTGGATGGAAGCCGGTGATGCTAACCGTTGCTAGCTCACCTTGTCGGAGCAGTTGACCTTGGCTCCGTTGTCGAGGAGCAGCTTGACGATGTCGGCGTGGCCCCGCCCCGCCGCCCAGATGATAGGATACACACTGTACTGCTGCAGACAGACAGGTGGACAGACAGGTGGAAAGGGTAGAGAGACGGGTGGACAGACAGGGGGACAGACAGGTGGACAGAGAGGGGGACAGACAGAAGATGAGAGAGACAGACAGCACGAAACAGAGGTCGGGATACAGTGGGGTAGAGACGGATGGAGAGACAGACAGGGGGACAGACAGTTGGACAGACAGGGGGGCAGACAGATGGACACAGAGGGGTAGAGAGACGGATGGAGAGGGACAGACAGGTGGCAGTTGACTGTGAGCTTAATAATATCTTGGTTAAGTGGTCAGCTTTGTGTGTGTGTGTGTGTGTGTGTGTGTGTGTGTGTGTGTGTGTGTGTGTGTGTGTGTGTGTGTGTGTGTGTGTGTGTGTGTGTGTGTGTGTGTGTGTGTGTGTTACCTGTCCTGTTGTGTTGGGGTTGGCTCCATTCTCCAGTAGAAGCTCGCAGACCTCCACGCGACCTTTATAGGCAGCCCACATAAGGGCTGTCCAGCCACCCTGTTCAATACAGAACATTATAGATCAATATCTGATCAATAACATTATAAATCAATATCTGATCAATACATAACATTATAGACAATATCTGATCAATAGATCATTATAGATCATAAATACATACAATTATATATCAATATCTGTTCAATGCATAACAGTCTACATCAATATCTGATGAATAACATTATAGATCAATATCTGATCAATAAATAACTTTATAGATCAATATCTGATCAATAACATGATAGATAAATCATGGAGATGGACACCATATATAAGAACATGTAAGTATGTATGTAATGATTCATAAACATATAGATATTCTTGAAGCTAAAATGCACAGGGCTCTAGTTATGGATCTGCTTGAATTCATCATGATCTGGTCACGATGGATCAATAAATCAGTCTCTGCCTTCTATTGGCCTGGTCGAGGTCTCACATTCATCCTGACAGCCTCCCAGTCGCTAGGTAACCAGAGGCTCTGTGACCGCGGAGGTTTGGAACCTTGGTCGGTGGTTGCCGCGGTGACCGTACCGATGCACCAAAGCTCAGAATACTAACGACCCTGGTGTCCACGGCGACCACGGAACTCCCCTCTAACATGTACTGGTCTGACGGGGTTCCCCCACTACATGCTGGTCATGATGGAACGGGCTGGACTAGTCTGCTCGCTTCGTATCGGACTCAAGACTATTGGTGTTGGTAGCACGTGGTTAGCAAGTAGTTAGCATGTTGATAGCATGTTCTCTCCCATGTCCCTGTGCTCCAGGCAGATGTGTTGCTATCATGTTTTTAGCATATCATCTATCATGTCTCTGTGCTCCAGGTAGATGTGTTGTTAGTGTGTTGATAGCGTGTTGTTAGCATTTCGTTAGTATGTTGTGTACCATGTCTCTGTGCTCCAGGTAGATGTGTTGTTAGCATGTCGTTAGCATGTCTTTAGCATGTTGTGTACCATGTCTCTGTGCTCCAGGTAGATGTGTTGTTAGCATGTCGTTAGCATGTCGTTAGCATGTTGTGTATCATGTCTCTGTGCTCCAAGTAGATGTGTTGTTAGCATGTCGTTAGCTATGTTGTGTATCATGTCTCTGTGCTACAGGTAGATATGTTGTTAGCATGTCGTTAGCATGTTGTGTACCATGTCTCTGTGCTCCAGGTAGGCGCTGTTCTCTAGCAGCTCCTTGACCACCTCCAGGTGCCCCTCCTTGGCGCCTGAGATCAAAGCGGACCAGCAGTCCTGGGGGAGGGGAGAGAGAGGGAGGGAGGCTGTTACCATGGCAACACATGGATACCTTGTTGCCATGGGAACAACCTCCCTGGAACAGTCCCGATCGTATGTTAGAGCCTGTGTCCCAGGTGGATAATATATATATATATATATAGAGAGAGAGAGAGAGAGAGAGAGAGAGAGAGAGAGAGAGAGAGAGAGAGAGAGAGAGAGAGAGAGAGAGAGAGAGAGAGAGAGAGAGAGAGAGAGAGAGAGAGAGAGAGAGAGAGAGAGAGGGGGATGGGGGGAGAGAGAGAGAGGGAGGGAGGAGAGGGAGAGAGAGGGGAGAGAGGGGGAGAGAGGGGGGAGAGAGGGAGAGAGGGAGAGGGAGAGAGAGAGAGAGAGAGAGAGAGAGAGAGAGAGAGAGAGAGAGAGAGAGAGAGAGAGAGAGAGGAGAGAGAGAGGGGGGGAGGAGAGAGAGAGAGAGAGAGAGAGAGAGAGAGAGAGAGAGAGAGAGAGAGAGAGAGAGAGAGAGAGAGAGAGAGGGGGCATGGGGAGAGAGAGAGAGAGAGAGAGGGATGGGGAGAGAGAGAGGAGGGGGAGAGAGAGAGAGAGAGGGGGAGAGAGAGAGAGAGAGAGAGAGAGGAGAGAGGGAGAGAGAGAGAGAGAGAGAGAGAGAGAGAGAGAGAGAGAGAGAGAGAGAGAGAGAGAGAGGGGGGGTGGCGAGAGAGAGAGAGAGAGAGAGAGAGAGAGAGAGAGAGAGAGAGAGAGAGAGAGAGAGAGAGAGAGAGAGAGAGAGAGAGAGAGAGAGAGAGAGAGAGAGAGAGAGATGGGGGGGATGGGGAGAGAAATGGATGTAGAGTGGATAGAAAGAGATCAATAGATATTGATTAGAGATAGAGATAGATACAGTAGAACGAAGACACAACCGAGTGCTAAAAGAAGGATTGATAGATGAGGTAAGACGGAAACAGAGACAGAGCGACAGAGAGATGCAGCAGATGGGTTATTGATTGATTGATTACCACGTCGTCCAGGTTGACGTTGGCTCCCCTCCTGATCAGCTCCTGAACGATCTCCAGGCTGCCTTGCTCAGAGGCCAACATCAGGGGAGTCTGACCATTCTGTTAGCACACACAAACACACCCCATCAAGAACCAACCAACAGATCAATCCATGACTCAAATGATCATTGATCCATGACTGCAAGTCTATAACTGTGGATCTATTACTGTAGATCTATAGCGGTAGATTGTGTCTACAGTGAGTGTGTTTCAGGCGGAGGTGTGGCGGTTGTTCTGGATGAAGATGGGCTGACGAGGAGGAAGAGGAGGAGGACGGAGATTCAGTTGAAGGTGATGATAAGCTAACGAAGATAATGATGATGAGGGGGGATGATGACGAAGAGGAAAACGAGGGGGATGACAAAGCTCATGATATAGCTGAGGGTGAGGATGGGGATGGTGAAGATGATGATGAAGGTGAGGACGCTGAATATGAGGGTGATGTTGGTGGTGATGGTGAAGAAGGTGAAGATGATGGTGAAGGTGAGGAGGAGGAGGGCGGGGCTCACGTCACTGCGGCCGTCCACCTCCTTGAAGCGGTCCAGGTGGGACTTCAGTGCCCCCAGGTTCTCCTCCTCCACGTAGCTGAACAGGTTCTGGATGGCCAGGGTGGTCATCTTGATGGAGGTTGTGGTGTCCATGGTTACGGCTCTGCAGGGGAGGGAGGGGTGTCAGGAGGAGGCTGGGCGGATCGGGTCCGAACGGTACCCCAGTGAAAGTAGGATCATAAAAGTACAAGAACTGGAGCACTCTTGGGTTGTCCGGGTTCCACTGGTCGTGTCTAAGTTCTACTGATCATGTCTGGGTTCTACTGGTCGTGTCTGGGTTCTACTGGTCGTGTCTGGGTTCTACTGGTCGTGTCTGGGTTCTACTGGTCGTGTCTGGGTTCTACGGATCGTGTCTAGGTTCTACTGGTCGTGTCTGGATTCTACTGGTCGTGTCTAAGTTCTACTGGTCTTGTCTGGGTTCTACTGATCGTGTCTGGGTTCTACAGATCGTGTCTGGGTTCTACTGGTCGTGTCTAGGTTCTACTGGTCGTGTCTGTGTTCTACTGATCGTTTCTGGGTTCTACTGATCGTGTCTGGCTTCTACTGGTCATGTCTGGGTTCTACTAGTCGTGTCTGGGTTCTAATGATCGTGTCTCGGTTCTACTGATCATGTCGTGTCTGAGGCTCAAGGTTGACCACTAAGGTTTTTCAAGGCCGATTTCGATATGTTTTCTTCACAACAGAAATTGAAACCGATACTTTAGGTTGACATTAATTTGCAGTCGCTATATTTATTTCAATATATTACAAACTACTACAAACTTTTTACTTTTCCAAAGTAGAGTGTGACACTAATGCACACAAGCTAGTAGGCTGGCTGTAGCAGATGGAGCTAGCTGGCAGACTGTCTGCAGATTTAAGAGGGCTAGCTAACAGGCTAGCTGGAGAGATGAGAGAGATAATTGCCAGGCTATTTGCAGAGAGCTAGCTTCCGGGCTATCTTTAGAGAAAGGAGGGCTATCTGCCAAACTATTGAGAGATGAGAGCTATCTGCTAGGTTATTGGTAAAGCGCTGAGAGATAGCTGCTACAAGATAGCCTAGCAGCTAGCTCTCTCCTATCTACCTCTGCAGAGGTAGGTTGCGATACTGAAGAGCAACGTGTTTGAAGATGGCATTGCTAGCTATATTAGCGCCTCAGCCAGGGCGAGCTGACATTTCTTAAATGTCAGGAATTCTGTCACCATCACAGTCTTCAAACCAGGACCTGCCTGTCTGCATTTCTGTCTGTCTATCGGTCAGCAGTAGCATCAGTTTCCTGGGATTACTTGCAGACAGCCAGACATATTGCTATTTATGTATGTTTTCTCTCTCTCTCTCTCTCTCTCTCTCTCTCTCTCTCTCTCTCTCTCTCTCTCTCCCTCTCTGCTTTCATGTCTTTTTTCTCTCTCTCTCTCTCTCTCTCTCTCTCTCTCTCTCTCTCTCTCTCTCTCTCTCTCTCTCTCTCTCTCTCTCTCTCCCCCTCCCTCCCTTTCTTCCTTCCTTCGAAGGTTGAGTGAATCTAATATTCGTTCCCCATACGTGTTAAATAACCTTCTCGATAACTCTTGCTGTTTCCTATAACGGTCTAGTGGTGGCGCTGTTGTGTCCTTTATCCCAGACGTGTAATATAATGGGACTGTTCCGTTAACGCCCACAGACCCCCCGGGTCCTGTTTATCGACCAGAACACCCCCATTCGGAGGAATGCTTTGAAATCACAGACCTCAGCCGGTCTAGTCCTGCAGGATAACGAGGTCAGAGCGTCTGAAGACCCGCCCGTCCAATGAAGCCCGTTTATAAACACGGGCTCCATACAAATTTCGATGAGCACGTTTTCTAAAAACGTGATTGAAAACACGAGCTGAAGCTGTTTTACGAGGCGTATATAGGCCTAATAATGTTTAATCCCATCTGAAATGGGATGCTAACCCGTTGCGAAAATATTCAACACCATCAAATTTTAAACGGAAAGATTGTCACATTCCGTTACATTTGGCCTATTCTGCATCACACCTTTATATCAGTATAATTATATCATTATATCAAACACAAGACAAGACAATACAAGATCATGTTAGACATTGTTATTGTGCACGGACGAACGGACACACACACACACACACACACACACACACACACACACACACACACACACACACACACACACACACACACACACACACACACACACACACACACACACACACACACACACACACACACAGCATGCATGCATGATACACACACACACACACCCTTCTCTTCATAATCTCCATATCCCAACGTTAAACGTTAAATCGCTACCGTGATAACGACGTCCTAACGCCCCTAACGCATTCGCATTTATTATAGCAGGCATATAATAAACAGCTTACAAAAAACACACGCACACGCACTACTGCTCCTCTACCACAAATGACGATACGCTCCAATCTGACAACTGTCAATCAAAGCACGCATCGATCATGAGGACTCAGAACCGTTTCAGTATATTCACCGTTAAACCCCGCCGGTGAGAGATGAGGGGTCGGTCCAGTCCGGGCGGCTCGGGTCCCGGTGGGAGATGTGTCTTCTGCGGGTCTCCTCTAGATGAAAGGCAGCAGTCTATTCCCCATCCCACACTACAGCCATTTTGTGGAGCAGAAAAACAGTGGCGCTGAAGAGACGCTGCGCGTCAATCACGGACAAGCCCCGCCCCCTGCCGTGACGCGCCCAGCAACAGAGGAGGATGGGGTGATGGGGAAAGAGAGGATAAAGGAATGAAACCAAGTAATGTATACGGAAAACAGTAAATGTCGCAGCCCTGCCGTCTAGTCCAGTGAAAACTGGAACATTCTGAGTCTCCTTGTCAACGGTAATGAGCTTCATTGTGTAGAACTGAACCAATAGCCGGGCTTGTTACTATTGTACACAGTAAATAGAGTCAGTGCAGGACACAGAAGGGCCTCGCCGATGGGGTTGGTGATGTTGTGTTGATAATGACCACACACCTTCACCGTGTAGCCCACACCACAGTAGGAACCACAAACACCTGCTGGGCCCACAGGTCTGAGCTCCCAGAAGTTCCTCACGGTTGTAGTAACGATGTCCTCGGTGTCAGGGTTCAAAGAGCACATGGAGTCATTCTGTTATCTACCGTGTGATATTATCCGTTATATTTCCACCATAAATCTGCTGGTTTACAAGCCTGTTTTGGCCGCTTGCTGTGAACTTTATCCTGTAAACTGCTGGGCTGTATTTGAAAACGTCTATAGACCTCCAGCTAGAAATGCGAAGTTACTATAGGGGCATTGTGTGTGGGTGTGGTGGGTGTGTTTGGACACTGCATAAATACAAAGATATTTATTTCTGATTCATTTGTTTGGCATTAACATAACCAGGGACTAAATATTGATTTGTGGTTGGCATGACCACCCGTGTGCACCCTGTAATATCTTTATTTTCCTTAGCCGTAATATCCTGTGTCTACCAACAGGTGTCAGTGTAACCCAACCTTCCTCGGGGCTGTCCTCGGTGCAGCTGAAGGTCACACAGGCTCTGCTGCCCCCTAGCGGTCAGACAGTGGCCTCTGCTGCCCCCTAGCGGTCAGTATAGCGGCCTCTGCTGCCCCCTAGCGGTCAGACAGCGGCCTCTGCTGCCCCCTAGCGGTCAGTCACCGGCCTCTGCTGCCCCCTAGCGGTCAGACAGCGGCCTCAGCTGCTCCCTAGCGGTCAGACAGGAGAGGGACACCCAGAGCCGGATGGAGAGCTTCAATACCTGCTGGTTATTGTACTGTTTCTCCCTTCAGGTCGATAAGAGAAGGAAGTTATTCTCCCACTTGCTTCACAACTCACCTCCTCCCATAACCTCCCCCTCTATGGGGTGAGGGCTGTGAGGGGGGAGGGATGAGTTCTGGATTGATGGGGGGTGTTCATTAATGCTCTGGTTGTGATGGGTGATGCTGCAGTACTCAGCGGACCCTCCAGAGAGGAGATCAATATTAATATACCTCTCACCTCATCTATCAGACATCCAGTACATGTTGAGGGTCCTGGCAATTAAAAATAGTACTTAGCATCGTGTAGCGACTTATCCTAGCTCTCTTTGTTGTATACAGGAATGGGTTAATCGTGCGTCTGCTAAATGCCCTAAATTCAAATGTAATGTATAGACAAAAATGAAAGAAGACGACAGAGGTCGGGCAAGGGTTCATAACTTTAATCAATTCAGCTAGCTACAAAAAGTCCACCACAGCACAGGGACGGAACACAGAGGAGTTTACATGCGTTGAGGACGGCCAGTCGCAGCCGGCCCGTCGTTGGGTTCTAACTACAGCGGCCAGTCGGTGCATAGCTCTAAAGTACACAAACAGCAGAACCCTTAATCATGTTTTGTTCCAGAGTATAATAGGTATCGCTGTTATTTACTCGTATTACTCATATTTTTATTACTGATAACAAAGCACACATGAGGAGTCAGCTAACAGGTACTGTCTTCTTATAAAAGTAAGGTCTCCCAGAAATATGCGTCTTCGCTTTACACTGCAAACGTTCCATGTCCTAACCCTACGTCGGAGAACCGGACGCGCGCTCTTATAAAACCCCTCGCTCTCCTCCTCCTCCTCCTGCTCCTCCTGCTCCTCCTAAACAAGATGGCCGGCTGGCTACACAGGGCCACGGTGGGCCGCGGGTTATGGAGGGAGACGATAATACTGAACATGCCTTTTCCTCCACACTGCCATGTTAGCGAGCTCTTTTTACACACACCTTTTCCCCACAGGTTTTATTGATAAGACTTTAATAATCTACCGTTGGTCATGCAGAACAAACAGGCCACGTTACTTGGAATGCAATGTCTAACACAGATACGGAGGCTAGCTAACATGAGCGAGGACGGGGCCTTCTGATTGGTCGAGGGGCTACTTGAGCCCTGCCCCCACATCGACTGACTCGCCCCTGCTGAACGAGAAGCGAGACCCCCCCTCTCTCTCCCATGCCGACTGTAACTAAGGAGGATGACAGCAGCTAAATGGCGACAGCGTTACGAAGACCATACAGAAAAGAACCCAAGCAAACCGTTCAATCATTCAGGTACAGCTCATCCAGAACAGTGTGCTATATATATGATATATATATTGATATAGTATAATATATGGTATATATATGTATATATATCTATATATATATGTTTCAGTAGAGAGAATTAAAAACCATCGAGTCAACACTATATACAACCTTTGGAAAGAAGGAAATACCGAGCATAAGAAATCTTGTTACCAGGACAACCATCTTGAAAAAAGCCAGACAGACGACACAGAACAACGTTAACAGGGGTCAAGTTAGGGTCAGGGGTTAATTTAAGGTCAGGGTTAGGGTTGGGTTATTGTCAGGGTTCAGGTTAGGGTCAGGGGTCGGGGCTTGGGGCTGGGGAGGGGTGATATGTGCATGTGTGCAAACCAGGAGGTCAATACCATGATGAAAGCATGTCTGAGCGTGTTTACGAGGGGGGGCGGCGCGGACGCAGACCCCCAACGCCACGCCAGGGTGCATGCTGGGAGTCTAGCCACTGCCCAGCATCTTTGTGGCGCGTTGGTTGGCCTCGTCGATCCTGGTCTTGTTGGAGTCGGCCTGCAGGGGGCGACAGAGGGCAGAGGGTCAGACATTGCTACGGTCTGCAGAGTATTATGGGATGTGTGATCCAGTGTCGTATTGGATGCGTTTGTGATCCAGTATATTGTGGGAGTTGTGTGGTCCAATGTATTATGGGATGTGATCCAGTTTATTATGGGATGTTGTCCAGTGTATTATGGGATGTGTGATCCTTTTGTGATGGAATGTGCTCCAGTATATGATGGGATGTGATCCAGTACATTATGGGATGGGATCCAGTGAATTATGGGATGTGACCCAGTATGTGTTGGGATATGACCTGGTGCATTATGGAATGTGATCCAGTGAATTATGGGATGTGACCTCCAGTGAATTATGGGATGTGATCCAGTGAATTATGGGATGTGACCCCCTGTATTATGGGATGATACCCCCTGTATAATGGGATGTGATCCAGTGTATTATGGATGTGACCCCCTGTATTATGGGATGTGATCCAGTGTATTATGGGATGTGATCCAGTGTATTATGGGATGTGATCCAGTGTATTATGGGATGTGGTCCAGTGAATTATGGGATGTGACCTCCTGTATTATGGGATGCTACCCCCTGTATAATGGGATGTGATCCAGTGTATTATGGGATGTGACCCCCTGTATTATGGGATGTGATCCAGTATATTATGGGACGTGACCCCCTGCATTATGGGATTTGAGCCAGTGTATTATGGGATGTGACCCTGTGTATTATGGGATGTAACCCCCTGTATTATGGGATGTTACTCCCTGTATAATGGGATGTGATCCTGTGTATTATGGGATGTGACCCCCTGTATTATGGGATGCTACCCCCTGTATAATGGGATGTGATCCTGTGTATTATGGGATGTGACCCCCTGTATTATGGGATGCTACCCCCTGTATAATGGGATGTGATCCTGTGTATTATGGGATGTGACCCCCTGTAGTATGGGATGCTACCCCTGTATTATGGGATTTGAGCCAGTGTATTATGGGATGTGAACCCGTGTATAATGGGATGTGATCCTGTGTATTATGGGATGTGACCCCCTGTATTATGGGATGCTACCCCCTGTATAATGGGATGTGATCCTGTGTATTATGGGATGTGACCCCCTGTAGTATGGGATGTGCCCCCTTGTATTATGGGATGTTACCCCCTGTATTATGGGATTTGAGCCAGTGTATTATGGGATGTGAACCCGTGTATAATGAGATGTGATCCTGTGTATTATGGGATGTGACCCCCTGTATTATGGGATGTTACCCCCTGTATTAAGGGATGTGATCCTGTGTATTATGGGATGTGACCCCCTGTATTATGGGATGTTACCCCCTGTATTATGGGATTTGAGCCAGTGTATTATGGGATGTGAACCCGTGTATAATGAGATGTGATCCTGTGTATTATGGGATGTGACCCCTGTATTATGGGATGTGACCCCGTGTACAATGAGATGTGATCCTGTGTATTATTGGATGTGACCCCTGTATTATGGGATGTTACCCCCTGTATTAAGGGATGTGATCCTGTGTATTATGGGATGTGACCCGTACCTTGTCCATGATGCGGTCTATCTGGCGGTTCTGCGTGTCGATCTCGTTGCCCATATCCAGCGCCATGTGACGCAGGTTCCCGATGATCCCGCCAACCTGCTCCAGGTTCTCGTCCATCTCGTTCTCCCGGGCGTCCTCTGTTACCCTGCACACACACACACACACACACACACACACACACACACACACACACACACACACACACACACACACACACACACACACACACACACACACACACACACACACACACACACACACACACACACACACACACACACACACACACACACACACACAAACACACACACAGACACACACACAATCACACACACAGACACACACACACTCACACACACACACACAACCACATGCACACACACGCACACAAAGAGAAACTGTTTTTAGAATTGAATTTGCCTCCACTTTCCCTTAAGGCCTCTTGTTTGCTCTAATCCCTCACCCTTCCTCACCCTTCCTCTCTCTCTCTCTCTTCAATTCAATTCAAACAAGCTTTATTGGCATGGAAAATAAACATTACATTGTCAAAGTCATGAATACCCCTCTCTCTCTCTCTCTCTCTCTCTCTCTTCTCTCTCTCTCCCTCTCCCTCTCCCTCTCCCTCTCCCTCTCCCTCTCTCTCTCTCTCTCTCTCTCTCTCTCTCTCTCTCTCTCTCTCTCTCTCTCTCTCCCAGTCTTTGTGCTCTCTCTCTCTGTCTGTCTGTCTGTCTGTTTGTTTCTCTATCTCGCGCTCCCTCCCTCCCTTTCTCTCTGTCTCTCTCTCTCTCTCTCTCTCTCTCTCTCTCTCTCTCTCTCTCTCTCTCTCTCTCTCTCTCTCTCTCTCTCTCTCTCTCTCTCTCTCTCTCTCTCTCTCTCTCTCTCTCTCTCTCTCTCTCTCTCTCTCTCTCTCTCTCTCAGTGCTCCTCTCTCGCCCCAGGTGCGGTCCTACCTGCGGATGAATCCTCCGCTGATGGCCATCTGCTCGCGCTCGTCCACCACGCGGGCCGGCTGGCTGGCCACCACGCCGTCCTGGTTGTTCCCCCACGCTTTGCTGCCGCCACTCTTCATCCTGCCGGCGAGGAGGAGGAGGAGGAGGAGGAGGAGGTGTGAGTGGACCGTGTTGCTTGTGCGCTGCTCAACATAACACTGCTCTGATTGTCATGCATTCAGCGCATCGCTTTGGACCCGCAGGCTTCAGGTCTACGGCAAGCAAAGCGGAGCAGGCACGAGCTGTTAGCCAGGGAGCTAGCTAGCTGCTACGGATACTAGCACGGGCATCCAGCTAGCTAGGTGCTCTGGCTACTAGCACAGGCTGTATTTAGCTAGATAGCTGGATGCTATAGCTACTAGCACAGGCTGTTAGCTAGATGCTATAGCTACTAGCATGTGCTATTAGCTAGCTAGGGGCTATGGCTAATAGCATAGGCTCCGATCTAGCTAGCTAGGTGCTATGGCTAGTAGCATGTTATATCTCCTTGATATATAACATTGGTTCGGTATGCTCAGATCAGGTTAGAGGTTAACATGCATTCTGAGAGTCTTAAGACCCCAACACCCATCCACCCATCCCAGGGTTCCCATGGTAACACAGAACAGCGTGTGACATGATGGGACACAGACACACACACACACACACACTGACGGGACGCTGACAGCCGCAGACGACACGGAAGGCCACCAGAAAAAAACTGCAAAATAAACGACTGAAAAGTATTTTAAAAAAGAAAACGACGGACAAAGAAAGAAAATTGGAAGTCGGACAAACTGCAGGAAATAGAACTCTGATTCTCCCAACGTCCTGTCTGTCTGCTCTGACTGTCTGTCTGCTCTGACTCTCTGTCTCTCTGTCTGTCTGTGTTCATACATAGTGACTATAGTTACCATCTATAATTTCATTAATATTCATCATAGTATTGGGAATCCACCTCAGTGAGGCATCCATCTTGTGTCACACACGTCTGTTAGGATATCTGTACGCTACAAGGATTTTACGGTTCAACCAGAAGTAGCTTAACTGGTCTGGCTTACATGGTGATGCTTGTCTTAATTTTATCTTAAATATCTTTAACGGCCTTGACGACGTCTTCCCCTCGTTTACGCTGGTTTGTGCACGGCTCGGAAAGACCTTGCAAAGACTATCTTATGCTACGCTATGCTATTGAACACTGTGGCTACTATATGCTTTAAATGTTATGGTATGCTATACTATGCTACACTATGCTATGCTAAGCTCGAGCTCAGACTTTATTCACTCTAAATAAGAAACTAATGAATCCTGTGATAACATGTTTTAGTAGTTTATCTATTATGTTGTTGAAATCACATCAACATCATCTACAGTACGTCCATCTACATTTACCATAGCAACCATCTATACCCTACCCATAGCAACCTTATACCCCAGCCATAGCAACCCTATACCCTACCCATAGCAACCCTATACCCAACCCATAGCAACCCTATACCCTACAGTATCCATAGCAACCCTATACCCTACCCATTGCAACCCTATACCCAACCCATAGCAACCCTATACCCTACAGTATCCATAGCAACCCTATACCCTACCCATAGCAACCCTATACCCAACTCATAACAACCCTATACCCTACAGTGTCTATAGCAACACTATAACCTACCCATAGCAACCTATACCCTACCCATAGCAACTCTTCCTCTTGGATCATCCGCCTCCACCTCGTCGTCGTCGATAGCAACAAGCATCCTGACCAGAGCGCCGGGGGGGGGGGGGCTGCGGGGGGCTGTGTGTGGCGCGGTCATGCATGCATGAGCATTCTCTGAAACATGCACCGCTCATTCCCCGGAGAACGGCCTCGCTGTCGGTGGGAGGGGGGGGGGGCTGCTAGGAGATGCTAAGGAGATGCTAGGAGATGCTAGGAGATGCTAGGAGATGCTAGGAGATGCTAGTCGGAACCCATGCAGACGAGGAGCTAGCAGGCAGAGCTAGCAGCTAACTACCAGAACCATCTTAGAACCACGGTGTGCGTCGCTCTAACACACTTCTGGAAGAGCTGTGTGTGTGTGTGTGTGTGTGTGTGTGTGTGTGTGTATGTGTGTGTGTGTGTGTGCGTGTGTTTTATTTGTGTGTAGTCAAAAGAATGTGTTTGGATGTGTGTGTGAGGATGGCATCTGTATGTGTATGCATATGTATAATTTATTTATTGAATATTGATTATGGCTTCAAAGCCCATTCGGGTGCTGTCTGCCTGTGTGAGGTGGGTGGGGCCTAGAGTCTGTCAGGGCTGTGCTGATTGGTCCGTGGTGCCTGTGGGCGGGGCAGTGGGCGGGGCCGAGGCAGGCAGGCGGACCTACTTGTTACAGGGGCAGGAGCACAGACCACAGAACTTCCCTAGATCGTTCAAATTCTTCTCTGCATCCTTCATGTCCTTATTGATCTGGTCCATGCCCTCTTCGATGCGCTCCAATTGTTCTGATTAACATGAGTTCACCCACAAGGCACGACATGGAGAGAGAGGGGAGAGAGACAGAGGGACGAGGAGAGAGAGGGGAGAGAGACGGAGGGACGAGGAGAGAGAGGGGAGAGAGACAGAGAGAGAGAGGGGGAGAGAGACAGGGAGAGAGAGAGGGGGAGAGAGGGGAGAGAGGAGAGAGGGACGTGGAGAGAGAGGGGAGAGAGACAGAGGGACGAGGGGAGAGAGGGGAGAGACAGAAAGGGAGAAGGGGGAGAGAGACATAGAAAGAGAGGGAAAGAGAGAGAGGGGGAAAGGGGAGAGAGACATGGAGAGAGAGGGAGAGAGAGGGGTGAGAGGGAGACGACCATGAAGAGAGAAGGGAGAGATAGAGAGAGGGGAGAGACAGCAAGAGAGAGAGCGAGTGAGGGAGCGAGAGTGATAGAGCGAGAGAGAGAGAGAGAGAGAGAGAGAGAGAGAGAGAGAGAGAGAGAGAGAGAGAGAGAGAGAGAGAGAGAGAGAGAGAGAGAGAGAGAGAGAGAGAGAGAGAGAGAGAGAGAGAGAGAGAGAGAGAGAGAGAGAGAGAGAGAGAGAGCGAGCGCGAAAGAGAGAGAGAGGACAAAGAAGAGAAGACAACAGCTTCAGACACTCACTGTGACAGAATAAAAAACAGAAGAAATAAAGTAAAACCAACGTAAAGGAAGAAAGAGGGAGGACGCCACCACACAGGTCAATGTGCTCTTGGGCACGTCGGCAGTACCTACTTGTCACACGGACATATGAACAGACCACAGCATTTCCCTAAATCTTTTAAACTTTTCTCGGCCTCCTTCATGTCTCGGTTGATATGGTTCATTCCATCCTCTACTCGGTCAAGTTGCTCTGGTCAAAAGGACGACAGCAGGGGAGTGAATTCATCGACTGACGCACACACAGTGTGTGTGTGTGTGTGTGTGTGTGTGTGTGTGTGTGTGTGTGTGTGTGTGTGTGTGTGTGTGTGTGTGTGTGTGTGTGTGTGTGTGTGTGTGTGTGTGTGTTGGGGAGAAGGGTGAGGAATGTATGGCTGAAATTAATCTGCAAAAACAAAATACGGAATTGATCTCAGGCCTTTTCCGTTGAGTGTTCCTGATAAATCCAGAGATCAGTTTGATGTTCTTCAGCGGGCAAACACAGGCGGGTCTGTCTTCATCTACCTCTGCTAATCGGTGAATTGAGGTGAGTAATGTCGGCCGTTCACTTTGTTTAAAGTCATTAGTCGAGCAGTTTGGTGGCAGCTAGCTAGCCGTTTAGTTTATGGAGGATTGATCTTTTACGAGGATATTCATTAGTCATGAGCAGTTTGGTGGCAGCTAGCTAGCCGTTTAGTTTATGGAGGATTGATCTTTTACGAGGATATTTCATGAGAATATGAGTCAGATGGACGCTGATAACCCATGTTGAGATCGTTGTGAATGTAATCCCTAATGCTCAGGGGTCGGCTAACAAAAGCCTGCCATTAGAAACAATCAACTGTTATAATCAGATGTTATAATCGGAGGCTGAGCTTTGGTTGCCATGGCGTTGGGGTTGCTCAGAAAAGCATGTTAATTATTATTATACATTAATGTGTGTGTTAGTATGTGTGTTAGTGGTGTGATGTGAGAGCAGTAAAACACGGAGTGGATCAGGGTGTTATGTGCGTTTTGTAAAGTCCCCAGCCTCCGTTTGTCTGATGCTCTCTCTCGCTCTCTCGCTCTCTCGCTCTCTCGCTCTCTCGCTCTCTCTCTCTCTCTCTCTCTCTCTCTCTCTTCTCTCTGTCTCTCTCGGTCTCTCTCCCGCGCGCTCTCGCTCTCGCTCGCTCTCTCTCTCTCTCTCTCTCTCTCTCTCTCTCTTCTTCTCGGCTCTCTCTCTCTCTCTCTCTCTCTCTCTCTCTCTCTCTCTCTCTCTCTCTCTCTCTCTCGCTCTCTCTTCTCTCTCTCTCTCTCTCTCTCTCTCTCTCTCGCTCTCTCTCTCTCTCTCTCTCTCGCTCTCTCTCTCTCTCTCTCTCTCTCTCTCTCTCTCTCGCTCTCTCTCTCCTCTCTCTCTCTCTCTCTCTCTCTCTCGCTCTCCTCGCTCTCTCTCTCTCTCTTTCTCTTTCTCTCCAGATCGGGGTTCAGCGAAACTCCAGGATCCAGCCGGTTGGATCCGCTCCAGGATTTAAAGCTCTCCAGATCCAGCCAGTTGGATCCGCTCCAGGATTTAAAGCTCTCCAGATCCAGCCGATCCAGGTAGAAGTTTCCGGCCCAGATCTTCTACAGGAGGCCTGGGGTCTCCCACAAACTACTGATCAGCTTAATTCCTTGTTCTTTCTGGAGGTTTAAATCGTGTTTTAGTTCAGGTGAACCGCCAAGGCTTTGCAGGGAGTTTACAGAAGGTGGCTGTGAAATGGAGATGGGTTGGTGTTTTATCCTGCGCAGCCGAATCAGTCGTGTTGGGACGGAGTTGTAGTCGTATAGAATGTACTTCAAACCCCAGGCATGAATCTCCTCAAACAACGGATCAACTGACAGCCGAGATGTGGTGTCAGTTGTGTTTACGTTTGGTGTCACTATCACTGAGCGTGTTCGTAAAGACGACAGGAATAGGAAGTGGAACTGGATAGGAACCAAATAAGCGTATCGACCTAAAGGTTCTAATCCCTGACTCTGGGATGTGTGCTCACTGAGAGTTCTGCACCGCTAAGCGGGCCTGTCTGGTCAAAAGAGAAGCAGGTGTGCCGAGGTTTGCGTTTGACAGTTTTTGAAAATGGTTTCGGTTATTTTCGTTTTTTGTTTTAACGTTGCGTTTCATTTTGTGAGTCCGTTTGTTGTGTGTGGCCAAACTGTCGGAAAGTATAGATTTCAGATTTTCTGGTAAATAAAATAAAATCAGATATGAATAACACATCTAAATAAGTCAGCATTATTAAATAATACAAAGCTGAACTAGAAGAGTAAAACATATTAAAAATTTGAAATCTGAACAGAATTATTTGACTTAAAAAAAGATTTTAAAAAAATGAATCATGCATTACTGATCAAATAAAATCATTATTAAGAGAAAGGAGAAAGATTAAATTAATTAGTTTGGAAATGCATTAGATTTACGATAGATACAGCACATAAACAGACCACACATCCACAAATGTTTTGGCACCAAGTTCATGACCATATTACTTTTACTTTTGTCAAATTGTATCAAAATGATACAAGCAATTTATAATATTACCAACCAAAACGGGTTGTAAACATTGAATATCTTTTAAAACACCAGCCATAGCTACTTTTCCATACATAAGCCTAGCCTAGCCTAGCTAAATGCTAAAGTTACGTGTCCGGACATACCTCCTTGCTCGTCGAGCATGACCAGAGTTCTGATGCCGGCATCTTTGCTCTGTTGTCAGGGGAACAGCCAACCAATCAGAAGAGGAGGAAGTGACGACCAATCACATGTGAGGATAGAGTAGAGACACAGAGAGTTTTGTGAGTTCTCCAGGTAGAATGTGGCTCCAGCTCCAGTCTTGTTTACGTGACCACAATGATGGGTTTATACTTTAAATTAGTGTTTTCATACACAGTCTACTGGTACTTCATATCATGTCTTCCCATAGGTTGGACGGCAGATGCGGTGAATCCTAATTGGTGCACGAAAACGAGCACTGGGCAGCATAATGCAACATCTGTCTGTCTACCTGGCTTGCTGCCTTAGGTCTGTCAGTCTGCTTGCCTGTCAGTCTGTCTGTCGGTCTATCTGTCGGTCTGTCTACCTGCCGGTCTGTCTGTCTGTCTGTCTACCTGCCTGTAGTTTCATCTGTCTGTCTGCCTGTAGGTCTGTCTGTTTGTCTCCCTGTAGGTCTTTCTGTCTGTCTATTTGCCTGTTTGTGTGAGAGGAGTGTCTTTCCTCATAAAGTAAACTAGATAAAGTACTCATAAAGTATAACTACAGTAAATATATACTGTATACCTCCAGGTGAGTGAGTGAACTCCTAGCCTCAACCTGCTGCTCTAGAACAAAGAAAGCAAACAGTTTGACCTCTGACCCCCCACCTTTGATCTCCATGTTAGGCTCTAGAAGAGAGATTGCAATGACCTGATGGTTGACATCAGGGGTGACGTCGTGGATGACATCATAGATGACATCATGGCGGTGGTTCTCTTACCTCTTCCACCAGCTGGAGCATACGGCGAGTGCTTTCCAGGGACTGGGGGCGAGAGAGGGAGAGAGACATGGTTAACATGTGGGAGAGAGAGAGAGAGAGATAGTTAACATGTGGGTGAGAGAGAGAGAGACACTTAACATGATATAGACAGATAGAGATAAAATGAGAGAGAGAGAGAGAGAGAGAGAGAGAGAGAGAGAGAGAGAGAGAGAGAGAGAGAGAGAGAGAGAGAGAGGAGAGAGAGAGAGAGAGAGAGAGAGAGAGAGAGAGAGAGAGAGAGAGAATTTAGACCAATCCATACTCCTGCAA